>JACEIK010002337.1:190540-203504 GCA_018107945.1 Datura stramonium
TGCTGGCATTTCAGTTATAGTCTTTGTTGTGCATTAGATGGTTGCATTTATACTTCAATAATGAGTTATTGTTAGGTTTCTGTTTTCAGAATTTCAGGTTTTTACTGCTCCTTATTTCTGGCCTAGTTAACATTTTTATCTTACATGTTTATAGTTTTCAGCCTTACATACCAGTACATTTTAGGACCCTTCCTGCAATCGTGCTACAGGTACAGGCCAAGGCTCATATCATTGGACATAGTAGGAGCCATATTTCATCAGAATAGTGGTATGCTTCTCTCTTCAAGAAGACATGTCCTGGTGTGGACTATTTTCAATTTTGTGTACACCATGGGTAGGCCGGGCCCCTGTCCCGTGCATTTCAGTTTGTTTACTCTGTAGAGGCTGATGTGGACTACTTTGTTTAGTAGTATTGGTTATGTAGTCGTATTGATTTTTCATTGCTTTGTTTAGCTTTGTTGTAGCCTTGTCGGCTTTCCAGGTTCCATATTTATAATTTTCAAGGCATTATTGGCCAAGTATTTATCCTGGTTGGTTGTGATAGGTGGCTTGGTCAGCCTTAGTGTTACATTTGTAGATGTTATATACCCGGCTTCTCGATCGACCATGAATCGAGTGCCAGTTGTGCCCTACCCTAGTTATGGGGCGTGACACTAGCGCCTCAACTTTTACACTTACGTTAATTTCCTTACACATCTACAACTTTTGAAGAACATGTGATGTGTCTACTTAAAGCCTGCAATTCTCAGGAGGTCTAGATAACTCAAGAGCTCTAATAAACTTAAAGCAACGTCTAAAGGCAATCCTTGCTGCTTTAGCGAGTAATGTGAATGTAAGAATAAACATATAAATATTATGATTTTCGTCTAACATGTTAACATAAAGATATTATGCATAACCTGCCAATAAATATGGTACCATAGAAGTATCAGTAGCTTACCCATTCGGGTTATATTTTCCAAGTTTAATGTATCGGTTAATTAAGAAACACATTAATTAGTCTCTTAGCTTAAGGGAGAGAGATCAAGGAAGCTTCTCATGGACCTAGGCACCTTAAAACATGAATATAAGAGGGTAGGTAACTATTGTAGGGAAATTCCATTTTGTTACCCTCGTTAACCCTTATTGAGTTAAAACCGATTTCAACTATTAGGTTAGCCCGCGCGTCATCGTCATGCCATGTTTACCAATTTCCTTAGAAACAATAATATTAAACAACTTTGACACCACAAACACATAACATAATGTAAAGGACGAGCTCACAGTGCCCACCCCGAGGTGACTTCAAACTCAATTTACAACTATGACCATAATCAAAGGGAATTGCCCTCTCCGCTTTACATTCATCTGTTCCAACTCTTTAAAAAATACACAACTTAATACCAAGTAATTCTAATAATTTGGAAGAACTATAATATGCTAATACAGAAGATCAAGTACAGGGGAATGCTGGATTAATCCTCGACATGAATTCGGACTTGAAAATCAAGAGACAAAGAGCGCCTTACATACCTTTTTTTTCCGGCGAGCTTATATATGCCGTTTTTTTCTTTAAACAACTAGAACTTTAGCCCCTTAAATTATTTGAGTTTATGACCAAGTGACAAGGCTGTTGCAAGCCAATTTTTCGAGCCAAAATGTTACATCAATAGGCAGTCACAACAAAAACAAATAAGGCAACACTTAACATTTCTTATTTCAACTTGTTTCTACAACTTTTGGGGGAAATAGAGGTAGGAAATCACTCACTTTTCTCATGAAAAACTCCCACAAATATAGAGTATATTCTTAGAAAAACACAGCTATTCCAACCTTCAAAAACGATCAAAACATCAACAACAACATACAAACAATGGCAGCCCAACATAACCTCCAACTTCTAGCTTTTGCTAGGATTTTTAGGCAAGTTAAGAAATTAGAAGAACTTACCCTTGGAATGAGAATATTCTTGGATATAATAGGAGTATATTCCTCCAAATCACTTCTAAATAACTCAGCAATCTTTCTGCCCAAAGCGCAGCAACATAACAGCACAACAACTACAACAAGTCAATATACAAACCATAACTTTCTTCAAGTTTTCCTTCAAAAATTCATACACTTATTAGAGATTTTAAAAGAGGGAAGTGACTTACTATTTCTTATGAACAATTCCTACTAAGATGGAGTATAACATTAACTCAAAATAGTCCCAAACACCCAGAAACAACATTACCAAAACGAAGCTACAAGGAAGCAGCAATTTCACCACAACGTTGCCTTCACTTCCATCAACTTTTTATTGAGATTTGATGGTGTTTTCTTGAGGGATTTCCTCTTGGTTTCTAAGGCTTTGATACTGGAAAAGAGAGAGGATTTCAGAGGGTAAGCAAGCACCTCAAATCTGGAAAATTTGAAAATGATTTCATAACAAAAAACTTAAAATATAAAGGGTTTGGGCGATGGCCGTTTTTAGGGAGGTGGCCATGTCACTGCCCGGTAGTGCTACCGTAAAATGCCTATAACATTTTTTTCCGAACTCCGGTTTACAAGCCGTTTGATTTTCTGAAAACTAGACTCGGTCATCTTTAATTTGATAGGTTGTGGAGCTTCTAGTTCATTATATATTGGAAGATATTGTCGTTTAAATTTTACCCAAATTTATAAATGTTACATACTCTTTGTTTTTCCATTCATACACATTTCCTTTGTCATTTACGATCAATATACAACCCGTACTTACCTTAACATAGCATACAAACATCATATAATCACCAAAAATTTTCCAGAGTGTAACATCCTCCCCCCCTAGATACATTCGTCCTCAAATGTCATAACACCTTTATCTCATCCTTGTCTTCCGTCATAAACATACATTCCATATATTCGGAAACATGTTCTTTCTAGTCATTACTTCAAATCAAACTATAGCTATTCAACTCAATCTATTTATCTAATCTAAGATAGACGTGCCTTAACACCATATAATCAGTGAACTTTTCTAACCATAAGAAAATTTATACACTACCACGATAGATAATTAACTCCAATACCACTTTTCATTCACTACTTAAGATACAAGATCAATGTTAAATCTGAAGATGCACTTTTACCTTTGCTTTTACCATGGCCCGTTATTCACGGTCCTGATAACAGAAACTAATGTCTTATCTAGGGACAAAGAAGGAACTAAATCTCTAGAAGAAACTGAATTTCTGGCCACCCGGGGCCTTGAAACACTACATGGGGCCTTAAATAACCCTGTTGACCTGGTATCCCCACTTTATTCTACTTCTCTGTTGGTACTTGGAGACGGTGAATCAAATTCCTCTATCTTCTGAGCAAATTCTTCTATCCAAGCAATAGTCATATCTGTCTAGGTAGACAATCCTGAATACTCTCAAACCAGATGGGGTACCAAACCTAATACAGTTGATATACTCTATTTCTCATATTCCGCACCCTATCTAAAGCATATTGGCCAAAGATTTAAACTTGAGACTATATTAGTGAATACTCATGCTACCGTGCTTTAGGTACAAAAACATACTAACTCGAACTCATTGAAGTTCTCATGGTAAGTACTAATCCGTAAAGGCTAGGGGATTTAGGCTCAAAATACACAGGCACTAAAGCTCTCAGAAGTATTTCCCCCGAACCTGCCATTAATTTTAGCAGTCGATTCTTGAAACGTCACTATTCGGGTTAACATCTGAAATGCTCTCTCAAAATCTCATCCCTTTGATATACCGAAAGGTGTTGGAGGATCAACGACTCTACCTCCTCCTAGATCTACTAAAATTGGGACAATATGAGGGGCTAAATCCCTTCCCATGGTATCTCTGACTGGAACTAGAAGAACTGTAACGCGGGGAGTAAAAAATAACTCACTTCGAGCATATAATCTATTTCTCGGATTGACAAAAGGGAGATTTGGACCCTTTTAAGCATCAGTGTTTATAAATCTCGTAGCCATCTGCCTTACTCTAGGTGAATTCTAAAACATAAGGACGATTTAGTCTTTAAACATCCCTTAAATCTTTGCTCTATAGCACCATCTATTAATTAACAAAGTGAAACAACCCCTAAATTCCCTGTAGCCTCCTGATTATAAGTATGGTGCACAACATACCCACAAGCAAGACTCTACTAGACATGGCTTGTGGACTCCCTAGGATATGACTTCGCTCTAATACTAAGTCTGTCACGCCCCAAAACTAGGTAGGGTGCAACTGGTACTCGATTCATGATTGATCGAGGAGCCGGCTATATGACATATGTAACTGTAACACTTAGGCCATCTAGGCCACCTGTCACAATCAACTAGAGTATAAACTGGACCCATAAGGTCTCAATAGTACATGGTAAACAACTGAAATGTAACCAAGTCTATGAGTATGCTAAACAATGACACAATAAGCCGACAAGGCCACAAACTTAATAACACTACATACACTAAGTCCAAAAAGTCTCTAAAGAGCAAACTGACTAATTGTCGGAACAGGGCTCCGACCTACCCATAAATGCATCTCAAAACTCAAGCATAAATAACTAAGCCCTAGCTCCAGGAAGAAAGGAGCATACCAACCATCCATTAATCTCATGAACTACTACTCAAATGGAAATCTTGACCTCTACCTGCACCTACGGCACGAACGCAGGTCCCCAAGCGAAGGGACGTCAGTACGAATGAAATGTACTGCTATGTAAGGCTGAAACTGTAAACATAAGATAACAATCCTGTAACAACTAACTCAACATATAAACATATAAAGGATAGATATAACCTAGAACTCTGCAACCTGTAATTGATAACAACTTACTATAACATAACTGAACTCAAGATTACTGATCCATGAATAAGGAATTGTAACCATTGGAATCTTGGAAATCAAAATATGATAGTAATTGTATGATGAGATGAAAATGCAATTGAGAAACGCACAGGAAAGAAACTATAACTGTAATGCCGGCGACCAGCCAACCATAAATCCATATATAAAATTCGTCCAACCGGTGTACCACACTGGCGTAAAATAAAAATATCTCCAGTCGGTGTACCATACCAGGGTAAAGAAAAAATATCTCCAGCCGGTGTACCACACCGGGTTAAAATAAAAATATCTCCAGCCGGTGTACCATACTTAGGTAAAATAAAAATATCTCTAGCCGGTGTACCACACCGGGGTAAAATAAAAATAAATCTCAATTGCAATCATAAATGGAGCTAATAGGGATCATATAGACTATCTGGATACTGACAACCCTGAAATCTGCCGACTCAGTAACTATAACATGTGTAGGATCTTACCACGACCCCTAATACTAAAATTATNCTAATACTAAAATTATGCCATACACATATAGATCTTTCATTTAACATTTAAATACATACATATGCTGTGAATGAATTCTAAGGAAGTTCCTAGAACTAGAATATCATAAAGATTGTGTAGACAGACGTTCATGATTTTAAACATCTCTTAGCAATACTAACACGAGGAGCAGAGAGGAATAACTTAACTTAACATTTTCTATTAACAAACTTAGAATTCATTTTGTGTTTATACTCATTTGACTTTCATATTTTCATATCAAGAATTATGAGCATACCTCATTTGATGCACATCATATTACATCTCGAGGTAACTTATGAACAGGATGTCATGACTTGGAGCTCTTTAACATAAAAATGCTAGGAAACTATCTAGGGGTTGCCTTAAGATAAATAAAGACTTATTGGCGTACTTTAGACAATATAGTAAAGGCTCGTGTGAAACTTTGCAATATATGAGGAGCTTAGAAAATCTTAGCAGCATTATAAACAGTTTAGAAACTTCCAAGAAAAATAAAATCCTTTAAAACTTGAAAAAGTTAATCCAACTCTTAGAACANATCCAACTCTTAGAACAAATAATCAAATATAATTGTTTAAAATTACAATGAAGAACTTCTCTTTAACTGGAGTCACTATCTCAAAATATTCGATTCTAATAATTTCTTAAGAAGTTAACACTATACTGGCCTTTCATAGCTTAACACAACTGAACATAAACAACTTTATTTATAACTCTTTTAGTAAACGTCTTTAGAACAGGGTAAATCATGCTAGCTACTTTCCTAATTCATTAACAATCATAACACTTATCACCAAATTTAACAACCTTTAGCTCTACTTTTAATATTCATCATAAATTGTTTTCCAAATAGGATTCGTCATTCCCTACCTAATTATTTACTCTCGTGTTCACTATTCCAGCAATTCTTGTACGCACTTACCTGCTTACCTAATTACCGATCTTGTCTCTTAAACTCGTATTGCTCATATTTTAACATAGCTCAAAGGTTCTTTAAATCAATTAGGGACAGAGGGCATATACCTCACATATTACCTTAAATAGTCTAACATTTACTGTTATCTCTCCTTTACTACTAGCGCCTCAACATTTACACTTAGATTAATTTCCTTACACATCTACAACTTTCAAAGAACATGTGATGTTTCTACTTAAAGCCTGCAATTCTCAGGAGGTCTAGATTACTCAAGAGCTCTAATAAACATATAGTGACTTTCTAAAGGAAATCCTTGTTGCTTTAGCGCAAAATTTGAATGTAAGCATAAATGTATATATATTCTTATTTTCGTCTAACATGTTAACATCAAGATATTTTGCATAACCTTCCAATAAAGATGGTCCCATAGAAATATCAATAGTTTACCCATTCGGGTTCTATTTTCCAAGTTCAACGTATTGGTTAATTAAGAAACGCATTAATTAGTCTCTTAGCTTAAGGGAGAGGGATAGAGGAAGCTTCTCATGGCCCTAGGCACCTTAAACCATGAATATAAGAGGGTAGGTAACTGTTGTAGGGAAATTCCATTTTGTTACCCTCGTTAACCCTTATTGAGTTAAAATTGATTTCAATTATTAGGATTGCCCGCACGTCATCGTCTTGCCGTGTTTACCAATTTACTTAGCAACCATAATGTGAAAAAACTTTGACATCACAAACACATAACATAATGTAAAGGACCATCTCACAGTGCCCACACTGAGGGGACTTCAGACTCAATTTACAACTATGACCACAATCGAAGGCAATTTCCCTCTCCGCTTTACATTCAAGTGTTCCAACTCTTTAGAAAATACAAAACGTAATACCAAGTAATTATACCAATTGGGAAGAACCATAATAAGCTACTACAGAAGCTCAAGTATAGGGGAATGCTGGATTAATCCTCGGCATGAATTCGGGCTTGAAAATCAAGAGACAAAGAGCGCCTTACATACCTTTTCTTTCCGGCTAGCTTTCTTATGTCGTTTGTTTCTTTCAACAACTAGAACTTTAGCCCCTTAAATTACTTGATTTTATCACCAAGTGACAAGGATGTTTCAAGCCAATTTATCCAGCCAAAATGTTACATCATTAGGCAGTCACAGCACAAACAAATAAGGCAACACTTAGCGTTTCTTATTTAAACTTTATTCTACAACTTTAGGGGAAAATAGAGGTAGGAAATTACCTCACCTTTCTCATGAAAAACTCCCACAAATATAGAGTATATTCTCAGCAAAACACAGCGATTCCAACCTTCAAAAACGAGCAGAACTTCAACAACAACATACCAACAATGGTAGCCCAACATAACCTTAGCAATCTTTCTGCCCCAAACGCAGCAACATAACAGCACAACAACTACAACAAGTCAAGATACAAACCATAACTTTTTTCTAGTTTTCCTTCAAAAATTCATACACTTATTAGAGATTTCAAAAGAGGGAAGTGACTTAATATTTCTTATGAGCAATTCCTACTAAGATGGAGTTTAACATTAGCTCAAAATAGTCCCAAACACGCAACAAGTACACTTCCAAAACGAAGGTGCAAGGCAGCAACAACTTCACCACAACGTTGTCTTCACTTCCATCAACTTTTGCTTGAGTTTTGATGGTGTTTTCTTGAGGGATTTCCTCTTGGTATCTAAGGATTTGCTACTGGAAAAGAGAGTATTTCAGAGGGTAAGCAAGCACCTCAAACCTGGATATTTGAAAATGATTTCATAACAAAAAACTTAAAATATAAAGGTGTTTGGGCGGTGGCTATTTTTACGGCGGTGGCCACGTCACTGCCCAATAGTACTACCATAAAGCGCCTATAACTTCTTATTCTGAACCCTGATTGATGAGCCGTTTGATGTTCTAAAAAGTAGACTCGAAGATCTTTAATTTGATAGGTTGTGGGGCTTCTAGTTTATTATATATTGCGAGATATGGTTGTTTAAATTTGATAAAAATTTATAAACTTTACATACTCTTTGTTTTTCCATTCGTACACATTTTCTTTGTAATCTACGATCAATATACAACCCATACTTCCCTTAACATAGCGTACAAACATCAAATAATCCCCAAAATTTTTTCGGGGTGTAACAAAAACCTCTTAAGTAAAGTAAATCATTTAAAGCATTTCATAACCTATCATAAGATTTCAAATCATAGAGGAGGGCTTGCATGCATTGTTTCTAAAATCATAATCTTTTCATAACATCACAATGCATAGCTTCATAACATCATAACAGACTCGAATGACTCAATGCTGAAATTAGACATTTATAAGAAAAAATGAATGAGTCAAACCTTTCTTTTAGAACATGCATTTATAAAATAATAACAATGAGTAATGAATGTGAAAATCTGAATCATATAGACAATGGGAAACTCATCACTTAACATACATACCACGATAGAGCTTATGTGGTCCCGACTATCACATTCAAGTGGGTAGAGCCGTCCAAAACTTTGTCAGGGCTAAGGACGCTACCATGATATCCATATCAAGCTCATGGGCCATTAGGGCTGGGGATAGCTCACAAGGGAGGTCCCAATAATATAATAGTATCGAGCTACGTTGGCCCGTAGTTATGGGGCATAGGGTATCGACCTTTAGCCCGCTCGGAGCTAGACTCTTCTTCCAAAACTTGCAATGCTCTACATCATATATAACGAAGCTCAGCATCATCTATTGACAAAGCTCAACAATGAAATCATGCATAAACTCAACATCGTATGAAGACGAAGCTCAACATTGTCTATTGACAAATCTTAATAATAAAATCATGAATAGACTCAACATCATATGAAAATGACGCTAAATAATAGCATACATCTGAGTTGTGAATTCATACATATGAGAAGCTTTATTTCGAAACATTCCACAAGCTACAAGATAAGTGGGAGCCTTTACTCCAAAACCATGTGGTAAACTTACTTTAGAGATACTACATCATCATACTCGATATAAGGGCCTTGCCCAAAATATTATCATTCTTTGATCTAGTCAATTCATTTTGAAAAAAATATCATAATCATGGGTAGCTTTAGAAACATGCTTTTCATCATCAAATCTCATCATCATCATACATTCATCACTATTCTCTTCTTTCATGAACTTCTCATCCATTTGCCTTTAATTTCATAAAACTAGAGAACACAATTTTGGTTGAAACAATTCAAAATCTACCCAAGCTTCAGAATTCATCGATAGAAACATATTCTAATCGTACCCACGTATAGAAATTGAAGATTTATGCATTTGGATGAAAATCCCATAACTTGATCATAGGAATTTCGCATACTTAGTTAGAGATTGGGCATGGGTGTGGAAGGAAACATCCACTCATAACTCTACATACCTGGAAGGGATTGATTCCACCAAATGTTTGATTACCCAAGAGGAAATTTGATGGAAACCGTGAATACTATCCTTGCATCACCTCTTCAACCTCTAATTCTTGCATTGCATGGTAGGAATAACTTAGCACTGGTGTTCCCCTCTAAACCCACTAAAACGAGCCTTAAATGACATAATATAGGCTTTAGGAACTTATGAATTATGAAAAGGCCCTTACAGAATTCGTAGGAAAATACTGCCAGGTGGTCCTAACGGACGACCTGACGACTCATGGTCCAAGGCAACGACTCGTCACCTAGCTCGTTAAGAACACTGCCTACCTAATCTCCTAGGCTCATAACGACTAACATAGTGACTCGTTAGGGGTGACCACGACTCGTGGTCACCAATCGCCAGGTGCACTGCCTCAATTATATCACTTCACACATATATCACCCCATGACTCACGCCACAACTCGTTACCTCACCCAAAGAGTTGTGGTCCGCTACCGTTGGGTACACTGTCTTAATTCTTCTCCTTTCCTTCTACCTCACCCCACGACTAACCTAACAACTCGTGGGGTCTGACAACGAGTCGTTGCCATGCTCGTGGGGAACCCTTTCTTCCGAACTCCCTAATTCTTCACTGGCCTCCCCACAAGTCACCTGACGACTCGTGGGATATCTTGACGAGTCGTCCCACGACTCGTCCTGAGTCTGCAACATAAATTTTTATAGTTTTCCCTTTTCAACACCCGGGTCCGATCTTTGAGCTCCAGGGTATAACAATATCTCCCCTTTGGGAACATTCATCCTCGAATGTTGGAAAGCAACAGAAAATAGAAAGATACAATTATCACATTTAAATACTGATCATTTAGACTGAAAACTAACGAACTGACTATGTTGGATTTAAAATATACAGCTGAACTGAATTCGAAAATCACATACACACCCATATGCTTAAAAGAAACTTGCGTGCATGAACTGAACATGAAACTAAATAGAGTCATAGAAAAAAATTGACGCCTCAAGCTGACATCGAGCCGGTAAAGAATAACTGTGGGTATTTAGCCATCATATCCGCTTCGGCTTCCCACGTAGCTCCTTCAACATGCTGATTCCTCAATAATACTTTAAATGAAGCTACTTATTTTTTCCTCAGCCTCCAAACCTGACGATCCAATATTTCGACTGGAACTTCCTCATAGATAATTCTATCCTTTACTCCAACGCTGTCCACCAGGACTACTAGAGCTGGATCTCCCAAACATTTCTGCAAAAGCAACACATGAAACACAGGATGCACGGATGATAACTTTGAGGGCATGTCCAACTCATACGCTACCTTACCCACTCTTCTCATAATTCATTAGGGACCAACATAACGGGGACTGCATTTTCCTTTCTTCCCAAAACGCCTGACTCCCTTCATGGGAGATACCTTCATAAATACCGAATCGTCCACCTCGAACTCCAACTCTCTCCTCCTCACATCAGCATATGACTTTTGACAACTCTAAGCGGTTTTCAGCCTGTCCCTTATCAACTAAACCTTCACCATAGCCTCATGAACCGAGTCTGGTCCTATCCTAGATGCCTCAAAAACCTCAAACCATCCGATGGGCGATCTACATCTCCGCCCATAGAAAGCCTCAAACGGTGCCATTTCGATACTGGAGTGATAGCTGTTATTGTAAGCAAACTCGATCAGAAGAAAGTGATCATCCCAACTATCTTTAAATTCCATCACACAAGCTCTCAACCTGTCTTTGAGAGTTTGAATTTTCCGCTCCGCTTGACCATCCTTTTATGGATGAAATTCTATGCTGAGTTTAACCTGAGTCCCAAGACCTTTTTGAGAATACCGCCATACCTGAGAGGTGAACTGAGTACCCCGGTCTGAGATAATAGACAAGGGCACTCCATGTAATCGAACCAACTTTCGGATATACAGTCTGGCATAATAATCCATTGATATAGTGGTTTTGACCAGTAGAAAGTGTGCAACCTTGGTCAACTTGTCTACCACCACCCAACTAGAATCATAGTATCGACGAGTACGAGGTAGGACTGTAATGAAATCCATATTAATCTCTTCTAACTTCCAAGTGGGAATGCTAATATCCTTAACTAAACCTCTCAGCCTTTGATGCTCGACTTTTACTTGTTGATAGTTTGGGAACCTGGCTACGAATTCCGCAATATCCTTCTTCGTGTCATCCCACCAATATATTTCCCGCAAATCATGATACATCTTGGTGGAACCCTGGTGGATAGAATACCTGGATCCATGTGCCTCATGCAATATCTGGCCCCTCAAATTATCAACATCTGGAACACGTAGATGGCCCTGGTACCGCAGCACCCCATCTCCCCCTTAGGAGAAGACCTCCACCTTCTGACTACGAACGGTCTACTTCAACTTTACCAACATCAGATCCTCGTCTTGTCTAGCTTTCACGTCTGTCTCCAAGGACGATTCTGATTCGTTTTGCAAAACAATGTTTCCATCAGTCGAGTCGACCAATCTAACTCCCAACCTTGTAAGTTGATTGACATCTTTCACCAACTCCTTCTCTTCGTCGTCCACGTGGGACACACTCTCCGTAGATAGCCTACTAAGTGCGTCTGCTACCATATTAGCCTTACCCTGGTGGTAGAGGATACTCCTACCGTAGTCCTTTAGTAGCTCCAACCACCTCTTTTGCCGAAGATTGATATCTTTCTGTGTGAACACATATTGAAAGCTTTTGTGATCCGTGAATAAATCCACATGGACCCCATACAAGTAATGCCACCGTATCTTCAATGTGAATACCACCGCGGCCAACTCAAGGTCATGGGTCGGGTAATTCTTCTCATAAACTTTCAACTGTCTTAAGGCATATGCTATCACTTTCCCATGATGCATCAACTCACACCCCAGTCAAATTCTCGAAGTGTCACAATAAACCACAAAACCATCAGTACCCTCGGGTAGGGTCAACACTGGTGCTAAAGTGAGTCGAGTCCTCAACTCCTGGATGCTTTTCTCACAAGCCTCCGACCATTGGAACCTTACCTTCTTCTAATTCAACTAGGTCAAAGGTGCCGCAATAGCTGAGAAGACCTCAAACCTCCGGTAGTAGCTACCTAAATCCAAGAAACTACTAATATTCGAGGATACATCGGTCTAAGCCAATTCTGCACCACCTCGATTTTATGAGAATCTACCTTGATTCCCTCACTAGATACCACATGGCCCAAAAATGCCATGGAGTCCAACCAAAACTCAGACTTGCTAATCTTTGCATACAACTGACGATCCTTG
>JACEIK010002338.1:18750-30061 GCA_018107945.1 Datura stramonium
AGAGAAGGGAATTTGACAAACCCTAGATGAGTTCTCCCACTTCTCCCTTCACTCCTAGGTGGTTTTCCAGAATAAAATCATGACAAAATGATTTTAGGAGGTAAGGGACCTATTTATAGTAAATGAGAATCGTGAAAAATTTAGCCTGTCGTGGAATGGCTCCGTGTCACGGAGTGTATCGCGGAGCACTGCCTCCATGACACAGAGGTAACGCGGAGGCTCTCTAGAAATTGCCCTAGGTTGCCAATCTACCGAGCGTCACCGTGCTGGCCAACGTGACACGCTGCTCATGCAGCGCGTTGGCATGCTGCTGGCGCGCAACTAGCCTGGCGTGGCACGGCGCTGGCGCGCTGGAGGCTGCCTACACGCTGCCTTGTCTTGTGCGCCTGGCATGGGCGTGGCACGACGCTGGGCGTGGCACGACGCTGGGCGCGGCACACGCACAGCGTGGCACGCTGCCTTGCGCGGCCAGCCTTGCCAAGGCATGGTCCTTGCCGACTTTCGCAATTTGCTCCCGACTCCATTCCTCTACTTCACAAACTTATAAATTAGTTCCTTAAAATCATTGAAACCTACAAAACAAGGAATAATCATTTTGGTTAGTATATGTATTCACATTTATATAAAATCACATTAAAATATATATAATTAATTAGATAAACAAGACTAAATTAAGGTATNTATATAATTAATTAGATAAACAAGACTAAATTAAGGTATAAAGCATCACTCGGGCATGATATTTTGCCCGAGATAAAAAGTCTTAATATGATGGTGTTGATGTGTTGTGGATTAACAACACTTTTGATGCTTAAAACTGAGAAAATATGCATGGTTTTGGGTGTGTTTATACAGATATGATGCACTTTTGCTTTGTTTTTAGGGAAATTTTATGATGGAGTTGAAATCTTTAGAAGGAGAGAATAATAATACACAAATTGAGCTAAGTATAGACTTCAGTACGAGTCGTACCTTGGTGGTACGAGCTGTATTGAGATTTATGAAAAACCTCAAAATGATTGCTCATGGTACTGGCCAAGTATAACTCATGGTATGAGTCATACAATCTTGGTATGAGCCTTACCAGAGTAGTCGTGGAAAACTTTAGAAGGATGTATTTTGATTAGTATCCTGGTACGGGTAGCAACTATGATCCACGATGACTACCCACAGCCCATACAAAGGAGTTGTGCTAATGTTCAAAAAGAAGGTGGAGTGGCAGATCTCATGGTACGAGAAGCAACCACGAGACGTAAGAGCAAGGTACAAGTCGTACCAAGAAACTCTTGAAATTATGTAGAGGATTCTAGAAATCACAGGTTCAAACCACAAAAGGAATGTACAACTCATAGCAGCATTGTACTATTCATACCAACTCCCAGCACTTAACCAAGTTCAATGGTTCCAAGCATTTTACGAGTGGAAGCTATGACTCATATGATCAAGTTATAAGTCATAGAAGAATGCAGCGGCAGTTAATTCGTTTCCATGTTAATTTAGGAATGGTTTCTAATTATTTGATAAATACTTTTCTAGTTTATTTTTGTTGGAGGACGGATACTTTGAGTGAGGAGTTCGACTTTTTGGGAGATTCTTCTTGAGTTTTCAAATATTCTTGGAGTTTATTTCATTGTTCTAGGATTGATCAAATTCAAATTGCACAAAAATCAAGATTGTATGTTATTAATTATGTTTTCTTCAATGAATGCTAATTCTTCTCTTACAATCATGAGAGGCTAAAACCTCCACAACTAGGGTTGTGGGAACCATGGTGAATTAACCAACTAGGGGTTTGCATGAAGTGATTCTAAACCAATATGAATGCTTCTATTACCTTATCATCATATTTAACGTGTTTTAATGATGTGCAATGTTAGGACTTGCCCGAATTCTCTACTTGCTTTAACCTAGAGAGGTAGAGATTAGGAAAACAGAATAACAACAAAGCGTTTTACTTTATGGTTCATTTTATAACTTGGGCTGCAACGTAGAATAGTTAATTTTGAACAAATTGATAACGACTAAAATGAAATAACTCAAAAGATGAAACCCAGTGATTGAGTATAGTTATCCAATATAGGAGATCCAGTCATTTGGATGAACCTATATTATTAGTTCTACAAGATAAATACTAGGATAGATCACAAGTGTAAAATCTAAAGTAGTTATCAACCCAAGGAAACACTTCCCCAATTAATTTCATCAACTTGATAACAACTTCAATCTTTAATACTATTACGTTTTTCATTCTTTAAAACCTTCCATTAGGAAATAATTGAACTAAAGGCGTAAATACTAGCATTATTCTACATCCTAACCATAGTCCCTGTGGGATCGACCCCAACATTTGTTGGGTTCTTTAGTGACAACGTTCGCGTCATACTTTTACAGGGGTGTGGTTTGAGCGTTATCATTAAGCATTTCAGTTTACAACATGTTTTGGGGTGGTTACTAAGATTTTATAACCCATTAATTTAAAGGATACACAAAATTGTAAGCAACCACATAACTCCCACACTTTATTTTCCCTTACTAACAACTTATCCATAAGCAACTTAAATGTATAGAGTAATTTCCCTCCGTAAACCCATTCTTATAAAAAACAATAGTCTCCTAATCATACTCTTCTAATCATTTTCATGAATGGAGTATTCACGGTCAACCATTGGCTAGCACAAGCAAGAAGAAGACATGAAAATTTTCAACTTACTAGAGAAGTTTTTGGGCAATGCCTCTTTGCATAGGGTTTGGAGTGAAAATCCAACTCTATGATTCAATTTATCTTGAAAATTTGTGCTTAAAAGTGGAGGGAGTGTGTTATGGGAAGAGTGGAGAGTAATGTGAGGGAATCATGCGATTAAATTTGGGTTGTTTTTGGGTTTAAAAGTGTTTGGCGTAGATTTAAAAGTCTAGGTCAAGTCGGGGCAGATGGGTAATTTTCATTTAACAGCTTACTTATGACTAGTACCTGCCTTTTGTACATGAGGATCACCAAACTTACTTTGGGACCTACTGATGCTTGGTACAGTTCGTACCACAGTGGTACGAATTATGCCATGAATCGTAGGTCGTGCGTCCTACAAGTAAACACTTGGGGGAGTTCATCACAACAGTGGGTACTACAACTCACACCACGTAGGTAAGATTCGTAGTGACCAACCGCAACGTGAACTCCTATATCTTGTTAGGATATGTTCCTCATTACGATTAGGACTAAAAGTTGTAATAGTTTTATACAGTTCGTACTTAGGCTCTTAGTCCAGACCTGCAACTTAATTTTCATCTTTTTTTCCCTATTTCACCTGTACAATTCAACACAGATGAGTCTTGAAAATTTCCAATACACCAAAACACTTGGGTTTTCTCTTAAGAAGTGTCTGATTTAACATTGTAACACTACAAAAGTCCCTCTGATCAAGCCTTAGACCTGTAGCAGATTTAGCAGAAAAATCTGCATTTTTCTCTTAGAACGACTCATGGTATGATTTGTTCATCCTTTGTATGAGTTATAGGAAGGAGTCGTGGTGAATAGGCACTCGTACGGTTTTAATCCAGTTCGATGAAACTACCTATGCTAAGCTTATGGGTCTAATCCTCTTATGTTGTAAAGTATGTTTTAGGTCTAATGGGAAGATTTTATCCTCAATTTTATTATAAATTCATGATTTCAAGTTATTAAAAATTATGCCCTATTATGCAAGTTTTATGAAATTGAAGTTTATGATCCATTATTTCAAGTATGCTGAAATATCTAGTATTATGAATTCTTATGAACTCTCAACTTATGAATCCATGATTTTGTCTTATGGAGTCCATTTCAAGTATGCATCATTTTATGATTTGGGAAAGCCCATGCAAATTAAATATTTTATTTATGATTTAGCCAAGGATAATAAGATCAATTTAAGATATGATTTGGAGTCAAGACTCCCAATGAAATTTATGATATGATATGGAGTCAAGACTCCCAATGTTCAAATTCAATCTATGTTTTGAGAATATGATTATATAAGCACTGTGCATGTTTTGGGATAGTGCCTAACACCAACTGGGCTTGGGGTTGCAAGGTTCTCCTGTCTCATAAACTACATGCCAACATAGGTGTGTGTGTGTGTATGTGTGTGTGTATATATATATATATATATTTGGGACCTCTCAAGAGATTTTTCCCTTGCCCCAAGGGGATCAACTTGATATTGATATCATGTTTTAGCGTCTTTTGCCCCAACAAGATTTTTGACTGCTCTGCCCACTTGAGTGTGATAGTTAGATAATTATGTAATCTCTATCATGATGGTGTCGATTATGATAAGTGTCCCTTTATACATCATGATTTCAGTTACTCATGTTTATGACTTATGATATTATGTTTTACGACAGATTCGACCCAATGATAAGTTTATGAGCTTTTACTTACGATTTCAGCAATGAAAAGTCATATGATTGCTATTTAAAATCCCGGGTCATTATGTCCAGTTATGATAACCATCTTATGATTATGTATATCTCAGATACATCTTTTAGCATGTAATCCTTACTCTCATAATCACTTGATTATATGCATGATTTTATCTAACTTTCTTACTAAGCATGTTTGACTTATCTTACAAACTCAGTACATTTCAAATACTGACCATATAATCTATGTTATATCATCTCATGATATAGGTTTGGGTGATCCAGCTCAGTCTTGTCGATATCTTCCTCCCATCTTACTCCGGTTCAGCCCCTGCTTTGGGTGAGTCTTCATCATCCGAGGACATCTATCAGTTTAGACTTGTTATGTTATTTTAGTTTTAGAGTTGGAGTTAGCTTGCGGCTTTTCCCATTATCTTTTCCGATAGTAGAGGCTATTTAAACATAGACTAGTATGTTCAGCTTTGAGATTCAGCTTTGTGATGTTATTATTTGATATGCACTTTATGTTATTCAGACTTCCACTTGTTCATCTTCATGCTATTTTCTTATTACTTATGATTTTAAGTCATGCTATGAATGTACCATGGGTTAACTTGGAACCATTTGTGGTTTTAGGCTCCCTGTCTCGATCTGGGGTCATAGATCGGGTCGTGAAAAATATGGTATTAGAGAAAAGGTTTAGGTGTGTCCTAGGGTATCTAAAAGTCACATTAAGTAGAGTCTTTTCCATGGCTGTGAACAGTGCCTTCTATGTTGTGTGATGAAGTACCTCTCTACTCCTATAACTCGTGCTATATGAATTTGCAGTGATATGTCTCCACGCCGAGTTAATGGTACAAGAAATATCAACAGAATTGCCCATGGCAATGTCAATGGAGATGGACCTCAGCAAGCCCCACTAGCACGGACCCGTTGCCCGAGCAGGTCACTCATGCAGAGTTTAGAGCGACATTTCAGATGTTGGCACAGGCCATGACCACTTAGGTCAACTAGCAGGCAGTGGCCCATATCCCCAAGATTGGGAACGCATCAACGACGAGAGTGCGAGACTTTCCCAGGATGAACCCACCTAAGTTTCTTGGGTCGAAGTTGGATGAGGACCCGCATGAGTTCCTTGAGGAGGTGTAGAAGATCACCCAAAATATGGGGGTGATGGGAGAGAAGCGTGTGGATTTAGACTCCTATATGCTGAAGGGGGTTGCTCATATATGGTTCCGTTAGTGGAAGGATAGTAGAGGAGTTAGAGAAGTTCTCAGGGGTTGGGATGAGCTTGTGACTTCTTTCATGGATAGGTTCTTACCTAGGGATTTGAGGGAGGCAAAGGAGGCAGAGTTCTTCGATTTGAAGCAGAACGACAGAACTATCCAGGAGTATGCTTTAGAGTTTACCTAGTTTTCCAAGTATGCACGGAGGATGGTTGTTTATCCTAGGGCTCGTATGAGCAGGTTTGTGAATGGAGTGGAAGATTCTTTTGTAAAGGAGTGGAAGACCGCCACATTGATCAATGACATAGATTTCTCCCAGTTGGTCATATATTCCCAGCAGATAGAGGTGGAGCTGATGAAGGGGAAGAAGAGAGAGGCAAAGAGGGCTAGGACAGGGAGCTATGGGCATTCCTAGCAAAGCTCCGGGGGCAGACATCATCCCTAGTTTCACGAAAGGTTATCAGCCCCAGCGTAGTCATCAGCCAGTGTTCCGTCCAGACATAGAGGTGATTAGAAGGGCAGAGTGTCTAGCTCTAGAGGCTAGGGGACCATGTTAGAAGATCCCAACATTCCAGCTTGCAAGAGATGTGGTAGGAGGCATACTAAAGAGTTCTTAGTGGTTCAGACGTGTGCTTTGGGTGTGGGAAGCCTTGAAACATGCTCATAGATTTCCTTTCAACCAGATAGGGCCATGGTAGGGGTCGTGACCTAACCACCAGTTTAGCAGCTCCACCAACACATTTAGCTCAGCAAGTTGCATCCACTAGTTCAGGTGGCGGCGAGCGCCAGAACAAGTTCTATGCAGCTTCATTTTGGCAAGAACAGGAGTTCTCACCCTATGTGGTTATGGGTATTTTACTAATATTCCATCTTGATGTGTATGCATAGTTAGATCCAGTGGCTATCTTATCTTTTTTAACTGCTTATGTTTCTATTAGTTCCAAATTCAATTTTGAAATCCTGTCAGAACTCTTCTCAATCTCTACTCCAGTCGGTGAGTCAATTATAGCTCGACGGGTATAAAAAAATTCTGTGTCACTGTTCTTTAGAAGGTCACGTCAGTTGATTATAGGACCTATATGGTATAGTATGGATTGGGTACATGCATGTTATTCCTCAGTCAATTGTACAACCTATATGGTAGAGTGATGATTTTCGGGTGGACTAGTTCTAGAGTGGAAGGGTAGTTCAATTATACTTGTAGGTCGCTTCATCTCCTATATTAAGGCCAGAAATATAATCTCTAAGGGTTGTGTGTACCATCTAGTTAGGTTCAAGGATTCTATGTCTGAGACCCCATCTCTTTAGTCAGTTCCTGTTGTATGTGAGTATCCAGAGGTTTTCCCTCATGATCTACTAGGAGCCCCTCCTAAACAAGAGATTTTGGTATTGACCTTTTCTCTGATACGCAACACATATCCATTTCTCCTTACAGAATGGCTCCAGTTAAGCTATAGTAGTTGAAAGTTCTCCTAGATAATGGTTTCATCAAACCTAGAAAATCTCCATAGGGTGCTCCAGTTCTCTTTGCTCGGAAGAAGGATGGTTCTCTTAGATAGTGCATTAATTATCGTCAGTTGAACTAGGTCACAATAAAGAATAAGTATCCCCTTTCCAGGATTGATGACCTGTTTGACCAGCTGCAAGGTGCTAAGTGCTTCTCAGAGATATACCTTAGATTCAGATATCATTAGCTCAGAGTTAGGGAGAGTGACATTTCGAAGATAGCCTTCAAGACTCGATATTATCAGTATGAGTTCAGAGTTATGTCTTTTGGACTAACGAATGCTCGTGCAACTTTTATGGATTTGATGAACAGGGTGTTCAAGCAGTATTTCGACATATTTGTGATTGTCTTCATAGATGATATTCTCATATACTCACGGAGAAAGAAGGAGCATGTCGCTCATTTGAGGATTGTGTTGAAGACTCTCAAGGATCACCAATTGTCTACTAAATTTAGCAAGTGTGAGTTTTGCTGAACTTAGTTGAATTTTTTGGTCCATGTAGTGTCTAGCAAGGGTGTGCAGGTGGACTCCCAAAAGATAGATGCGGTGAAGAATTAGCCTAGAACATTTAGTCCTACGAATATTAGGAAATTCTTGGATTTAGTTGGCTACTACAAGTGGTTTGTTGAGGGATTTTCATCCATTGCGGAAACACTAACTATGTTGACCTAGAAGAAGGTCAAGTTTCAGTGGTTGAATACTTGTGAGAAGAGTTTTCAGGAGTTAAAGACTCGACTCACTTCAATGCCAGTGTTGACCCTACCGGAGGGCATGATGGTTTTGTTATGTAGTATAATACATATGGGGTTGATCTTGGTTGTGTGTTGATGCAGCATGGTAAGGTCATTGCGTATGCCTCTAGACATCTTAAGACTTGTGAGAAGAATTACCCGACGCATGACCTAGAGTTGGTAGTCATGGTGTTTTCCTTGATGATTTGGAGACACTATTTGTATAGGGTATATGTGAATATATTCACATACCCATAAGAGCATTCAGTATGTATTCACTCAAAAGGACCTGAATTTACAGCAAAAGAGATGGATAGAGCTTTTCAAGGACTATGAAATGAGTGTCCTTTATTATCCGGGCAAGTCCAATGTAGTGGCGAAGGCTCTTAGTAGGTTGTCCATGGAGAGTTTGTCTCATGTGGAGGATGGGAGGAAGGAGTTGGTAAATGATGTCCATAGCCTTGCTTGTTTGTGGGTTCGCCTTACAGATTTGACGGATGCTGTTGTGATTGTTCAGAATGCGTCGGAATCTTCTTGGGTGACGGAAGTTAAAAATATGCGAGATGAGGATCCTATTCTAGTGAAGCTAAAGGAAGCTATTCGGAATCAAAAGGTAGAGGTTTAATCCCAAATGATAGATGATCTACTTCGATATCAGGGTCGATTGTGCGTGCTGGCTGTTGATGACTTAAGAGAGCGGATGTTGAGTGAGGATTATGGATCTCGATACTCTATCCATATGGGTTCCACTTAGATGTACCATCATATATAGGAAATCTATTGGTGGAATGGCATGAAGAAAGACATGGCAGAGTTTATGGTTAAGTGTCTGAATTTCCAGCAAGTTAAAGTTGAGCATTAGAGACCTTGAGGTATGCTTCAGGATATTAGCATTCCCACTTGGAAGTGGGAAGAGATCAATATGGACCTTATTAGAGGTTTTCCTTGTACACGCCGACGGTATGACTCTATATGGGTGATTGTAGATATATTGACCAAATCAACTTATTTCTTACTGGTCAAAAACTATTTATTCAACCGAGGATTATGCTGGATTGTACATCTGGGAGTTAGTTTGGTTACATGGAGCTCCTTTGTGTATCATCTTGGATTGGGGTACTTAGTTCACCTCTCAGTTTTGGAGATCGTTTTAAAAGGGACTTGGTATTCAGGTAAAGCTTAGTAGAGCTTTTCACTCGTATAAAGATGGTCAATCCATGCAGACCATTCATATTCTTGAGGTCATGTTGAGAGTTCGTGTGATTGATATCAAGGGTAGTTGGGATGATCACTTTTTCTCTCATCGTGTTAGCATACAATAATTGTTACCACTCCAGCATTCAGATGGCTCCGTTTGAGGTCCTTTATGGGAAGAGATGTAGATCATCTATTTGATGGTTTAAGGTAGGTAAGGCTACGTCGATAGGGCCAAATTCAGTTCATAAGGCCATAGAGAAAGTTCATCTTATTAGAGAGAGACCGAAAATAACTCAAAGTCGTCAGAAATTATATACAGATGTTAGGCGGAGAGAGCTTGAGTTTGGGTTGATGATTGGGTATTTCTGAAGGTGTCTCCCATGAAGGGAGTGATCAAGTTTGAAAATAAAGGGAATCTTAGTCCCTGATATGTTGTCCTTATAGGATTTTGAGGTGAGTTGCCAACGTGGCATATGAGTTAGAGCTACCAATAGAGTTAGCTTCGATGCATCCAGTTTTCGATGCATCTTTGTTGAAAAAATGCATCGGTGAACCAACCTTAGTTGTTCTAGTGGAGAACATAGGTGTGAAGGATAGCCTTACCTATCAGGAGGTTCTAGTTCAGATCCTTGATCGTTTAGAAGTTGAGAAACAAAGAAGTATCTTCAGTGAAGATGTTGTGGATAAGTCAGCTTGTTGAGGGAGCTACGTGGGAATCTGAAGCAGATATGATGGCTAGATACCTACATCTTTTCCCTTCCAGCTCAGTTCGAACATGAGGTATCAGTTTCCTCCTTAGTACTCTATTCAGTTTCATGTCATGTTCATATCCCTAAGTTCCCTTCATGGCATAGCATGTATGTATGTTTCATGAATTCAGTTCAGTCATGTATATCAGTCCAGAGTCAGTCACTCCATCAGTTTTAAACGTCAGTTGTTCAGTTTTGGATTACATTTGTTTCCCCAACCTTTCAGTATGCTTATTCTACATTCGAGAACGTATGTTCCAAATGGGGAGATAATGTAACACCCCAAAAGTCCCCATGATCAAGCCCTATACCTATAGCAGATTCAGCAAAAAAATCTTCATTTTCCTCTCAGATCGACTCGTGCTGCGAGTCATTGTTCCGTGGTATGGGTCGTAGGAGGGAGTTGTGGTGAGCAGGAAGTTTTCCCAAGCTAGTGATAACAATTCGTGGAACAAGTTGTAGGTTGAAATAAAGAGTCATTGTCAGGAGTTGTGATAAGCTACTGGTTGTTAGATATTGAACCAACGAGTCAAGGAATGACAAATTGTTTGGTGCGACCGGTCATAGAATGTAGTCGTGGTTTGGACCTGTTGAGAGAAGGAGTGATGTCACGAGTCAAGGTATGACTCATTTTAGGAAAACAATGAGTCATGGTAGGTGTCCATTGTGAGAAGCAGAGAGTTGGGAAACTAGGTCTAGCAAGCAACGGAAGGAAACCACGAGTCGTGGTTTGGTTGTACGAGTAGTGGTACAACTCGCAGTGACTGGCAGTTTGTTTTTACCTATCGAATCATTAAAGGTATTTTCATAATTCTTAAGCTCCTAACTTTCTAATTACATTGATTTAAGACCTGAAATGAGTGTTTTAAGAGGGTTTAACATATCCTAAGTCATTAGGCTCCCATACATGCAACGAACTGAAATTCCCTTCCAATATCAGACAAGAATTCTCCTCAATATCTTCCCCAATTCTCTTAGGCTTGCAAGGCTAGTTTGGAAATCAGTTTATCCAGGTATATAGGGCAATGAATGGAGGATTTCTTCCACCCTCCTGCCCAAGATTCTTCTCAAATTCATGAATTCATGTACTTAATCAAGTGTATTGATTTCTAGTGTTTTAACCCAATTCTATGAAACTACCTATGCTAAGTTTATGGGCCTAATCCCCTCATGTTCTAAAAGTATGTTTTAAGTCTAATGGGTGGATTTTATCCTCAATTTAATTATAAATTCATGTTTTAAGTTATTATAAATTATACTTGGAGTTAGCTAGGCGCCTGTCCATGCATCTCATTCGATAATAGAGGCTTTTCAGAATAGACTAGTATGTTCACCTTTGTGATGTTACCATTTCATATGCGCTTTATATTGTTCAGACTTTCGCTTGTTCATGTTCATTCTGCTGATGAGCCCGCAAGTGTACGGGTCGTGCAAGTAATATAGTGGCTCTTTTTAAGAACCGGATTATCGAACCCAAGGGACTGGACCCATTCCTCTAACTA
>JACEIK010002338.1:47316-64815 GCA_018107945.1 Datura stramonium
ATACCAGCATAAAATTCATCCAGTTAGTGTGCCACAACGGGGTAAAGTAAAAATACCTCCAGCCAGTGTACCACATCAAGATTAAATAAATAAATATTAATCATAATAATAAATGGAGAATATATGACTAACACTGGATCAATTTAAAATTTATAGAATAGAAATGACGAATACTAAATCCTTGGGCTCCTTTGTAATGCATAACTAAAAGTGAGCACATATAACATATAAACCTAGAAAATAATGCTTTAATGCATGTATCAAAAAATTGTATAAATCATAAAGAACTGCAGACGAACTAAGAGTTTCAACAAGATTTATAGATCGTGTTAAAAGGGACACTAGAGCTTGAAGATTCACTAGCTTGTCGTTCGTCTTAAGGGAAAGGGATTATGAAATCCCCCCTTAGCCTGGCATATTTCATAACATACACATAAGATAAATGACAAACATAAAAAGTAAATACTAATTCAATAAGCTCATTTACCCATAATGGCTTGCGACGTCTTTACTTGGCTTAAAATCGTTTACAAGTCATCATCTTGGCTCTTGCACCGAATTCAATTAGCAGCCAGATCTTCAAACACATTTAACATCACACATATATATAACATACAGTAAGTACCAGATAACAATGCCAACACTGAAGGGTCTCCAACTCAATATAACTACGACAACAATCAACATGATATCCCACTTTAAATGCCTCACTTAGGCTAGACATAATCTCAACATTTAACCTCAATCAAATATGAAACTTTAAATGCTTAAATGAAGCTTAACATACTACCTCAATACTTTTAAATAGGTTTCTGGATCATTCAATTCACAATGCACAAATCGTGTTTAAAAGAACGATGGTTGGGCACCTTACATACCTTTCTCCTATGAACTTTTCTTTAGCCGATTTTCTATTTCAATGATAATCCTTCAACCTACTTAATATAGTGTATTTATAGGCCAAAAACAAGATTAATTTGTAGCAAAAAATTCAGCGCAAAATAACTTACCAAACGCAGTCACAGTAGCAACAACAACACACGGCAACATCAACAACATTTAGCCATTTTCTTTACTAGTTTTCACTAATTTTTGGGGGAGAAAAAAGAGGAAATTTTTCATTAATTATGTTGTAATTATTTCCGTATATATGAAGTATAATTCCAGCAAATTAAACAGCCAAAAATCCTAAGGAAAATGAGAAAAACTCAGATCACAAATAGTCCATCGGCAGTTCACTTAGCTGCCAATTTCCAACTTTTCGCTTTGCAATTTGAGAGGTTTAAAGGGGGAGAAATACTTACCTTTCCTCTTGTTTTCAATATCTATTAAAATATGGATATATAGTCAGTAAAAAATTATTTTGAAACATAGAAAACCACCTTCGAAACCTTGCCAAAACGAGCTCCAAATCAGCTATTAGCACACTTGGAAAAGTATTCTCAACTTGTCTTGTGATTTGCTTGAACTTTGCTTGATATTTCCTCCTTGATTTTCTGTGTTCTAGCTGATGGAATTGAGAGAGAAATGGAATATTTAGAAAGCTAGTCAATTTGGATTAATATGGAAATGCTTTCTACAAGGGAAAATCTGATTTTAAGTAAATACGACAGTGGAGGCGCTAGGGCGTCATGCCCGCATCACCGCTTGGGGTGGTTTGATAAAATGCCCATAACTTCTTACGACAAACTCCGATTGATGAGTGGTTTGGTGTACTAAAAATTAGACTCAAATACATTTAGTTTGATAAGTCGTGGGGCTTCTAATTCATTTTATATTGGGAGATATGACCATTTAAAGTTGACCCTTACTTATGAACTATACATATTCTTTGCTTTTCTATTTGTACACATTTTCCTTCTCATCTACGACCAATATACAACCCGTACTTTCCTTAACATAGCATACAAACAACAAATAATCACCAAATATTTTTTGGGGTGTAACACCCGAAACCTAAAACCACGAATGGCTCCAGGTCCCGTGCATGAACATAGAAATTAAAGAGCATATATTAAAGAGGAAACTGATAACTTAAACATGAATAAATGAAAGTCTAAGTAACATAAAATTTATATCAAACAATACATCACAATGATAAATCTCAAGCTGAACATACTAGTTTATTTCTAAAAAGCATCTACTAACTGATGAGATGCTAGGACAAGCCCCCAGCTTTCTCTAAGTCTAAAACAAACTGGTAACACAAACTAAAATTATAGATGCCCTCGAATAATGAGGACTCACCCAAGGCAGGGTGGAACTAAGTTGATAGGGGAAGCGAGCTATCGATGAGACTGAACTGCATCACCTGAACCTATATCATGAAATGATATAGCATAGAGTATGCAGTAAGTACTTTAAATGTACTGAGTATGTAAGGTAAGTAAAACATGCTTAGTAAATGTTAACTGAAATCATGCATATAAATATAAATTATTAAATCATGAGAATAAGGACTACATACTGAAAACTATATATGAGACGTGCATAGTCATATGCTGATTATCATAATTGTGACCCAAGATTTAGAAATGTAATTATGACTTTTCATAGCTGAAATCGTAATTAAAAGCTCATAAACTGATCATTGGGTCAAATATGCTATTAATACATAATATTAATGTCATGAACATGAGTAACTAAAATCATGAGGAACAATGAAAGACTCATCATAACCGACACCATCACGATAGCGCTTACATGATGCCCTAACGATCACACTCAAGTGAGCAGAGCCGTCCAAAACCTTCCCAGGCTAAGGATGATACCATGATATTAATATCAAGCTAAGGCCCCTTGGGGGTAGGGGAAAACTCTCATGAGAGGTCCCAAATATAAATATACCTACGTTGGTACGTAGTTCTAAGATTAGGAAACCTTGAAATCCCAAGCCTACTAGGTGATAGACAATACTCCTAAAAACAAGCATAGTACTCCCATCAGTTTTAAATGAAACTGAAATAATAATTACATGCATAGTTTGAAAATTGAGCTTTGCGAGTCTTGACTCCAAAACATATCATAAGTTGCATTGGGAATCTTAACTCTAAAACATATATAAGTTGATCTTATTAGCCTTGGCTAGATCATGAAAACATACTTAACTTGTGTGGGCTTGCCCAAATCATAAAATCATGCATACTTGGAATAGACTTCATAAGAAAAAATCATGGGTTCATACATGGAAAAATTTGTAAACATTAATTCATGCTAGATATCTCATCATACTAGAAATCATGAATCATAAGTTTGACTTTTCATAAAACATGCATAATAGGGCCTAATCTCTAATAACTTGAAATCATGAATTTATAATCAATTCGTGATAAAATTTGTCCATTAAACATTAAAACATACTTTACAAAATGAGAGAATTAGACCCATGAACATATCATAGAGAATATCATTAAACTAGATTAAAACCCTATTAATCCATACACTTGAATTAAAACTTGAATTCATGAACTTGAGGAGAAATTCAGTAATGAGGGTGAAGAAAACCCTTTTTAATATCCCTACATGCCTGGTTAAACTAATTTTCCAACTAGCCTTGAAATCCAAAGAGAATTGGGGAAGAAATTGAGAGAGTTCTAGCTTGATCTTGAAGAGGGTTCTCAATAACTTGCATGCATGGGAGTGTAATGTATTAGAATAGGATAAACCCTCTTAAAATACTCCTTTTAGGGATTAAAATGACGTCATTAGGGATTTAGGAGATTAAAAATCATGAAAATTCCCTTACTAATTAGGTAGGAAAAAACCCATTGTCAGCTCCCACGAGTAATACAACGACCTGTGCAGCCAAACCACAGTCCATGGTTTCTGTCCGTTGCTAGTCAATACAAATTTTCCAACTCACTGGTTCTTAACCACAGATGCCTTTTATGACTTATTATTTTCTACAATGAATTGTAGCTTGACTCGTTACATCACTCCTTGACATGGCAGGTTCAAACCACAACCACTTTCCACAGCCCGTTAAAGGCTTCTACGACTCGTGCCATAAGCCATTATTACTGAACCAAACTTCCAACTTCTCTTCATCTTACTACGGGTACAAACCATGATGCGTCTCCTAACATAAGTCATACCATGAGTCGTACTATCCAGTCTATACACACCAGCAACATACAATAACTACTGACCATGACCCGTTACTCCAAACCACGACTCGTACAATGCGTCGTTTTGAGAAAATTTCAAATCTTTTTCTCTTGAACATATTTCAAATTCCGAACCTAGTATTAGGAAATTTTGGGGTGTTACATTATCTCCCGCTTGGGAAAATTCATCCTCAAATACAGATTAAGCATACTAAAAGGCTAGGGAAAACCGCAATCTCAAGAGTGAACAATTGAAGCTAAAAGCTGGTGGAGTGACTGACTCCGTATTAATACACATGACTGATCTGAATTCATAAATCATACATGTATGCTATGACATTAAAGGAACTTAGAGACATGAACTTGGCATGAAACTAAATAGAGTACTAAGGAGGAAACTGATACCTCATGCTTGAACTGAGCCGGAAGGGAAAAGATGTGGGTATTTGGCCATCATATCTACTTCGACTTCTCATGTAGCTCCCTCAAAAAGCTAACTCCTCCACAAACCATTACTAAAGCTACTTCCTTATTTCTCAACTTACGAACTTCGCGATCAAGGATCTTAAACGAAACCTCCTCATAGGTAAGTCTATCCTTTAAAGCTATGCTCTCCACTGGTACAACTAACAACAAGTAACCAATGCACTTCTTCAGTAAAGATACATGGAAAACTGGGTGCACTGAGGCTAACTCTGCTGATAGCCCCAACTCATATGCCACCTTGCCAACTCTCCTAAGAATCCTATAAGGACCAAAATATCGAGGACAAAGCTTCTCTCTCTTTTCGAACCTCATCACTCCCTTCATGGGGGACACCTTAAGAAATACCCAATCATCAGCCTCAAACTCAAGTTCTCTCCAACTAACATCCACATACAATTTTTGATGACTCTGAGTTGATTTCAGCATTCCTCTAATAAGTTAAATCTTCTCCATGGCCTTATGAACTGATTGTGGCCCTACTAATGTAGCTTTACCTACCTCAAATCATCCAATAGGTGATATACACCTCCGTCCATAATGCCTCAAACGGAGCCATCTGAATGCTGGACTGGTAACTTTTATTGTAAGCAAATTCAATAAGAGGCAAGTGGTCATCCCAACTACCCTTGAAATCAATCACACACGCCCTCAACATATCCTCAACAGTCTGAATGGTCCACTCGACCTAACCATCTGTCTGCAGGTGAAAAGCTATGCGATGTTTGACCTAAGTAGCAAGTCCCTTCTAAAATGATCTCCAAAACTGWGAGGTGAACTGCATACCCGTCGAGTTATAATTCAGTTACCGACTGGGGTAGAGACTGAGAAGGGTTCTGATAGGATTTCAGGACTGACTCCGAAACTAATAGCAACATAGAGAGTCACAAAAGATAAGGTATCCCCTGGATCTACAATGCATACACATCAAGATAGAATACTAATAACATACTAGTGACCACATCAGGAGAGACCTCCTGCTTCTGATAAGATGATAGTGCATAAAATATATTTTGAAACTAGCCACCACCTGCACTAGTGGATGCACCATGCTGAGCTGAGCGTGCTAGTGGAGCTGATGAACTAGTGGCTGGGTCACGACCTCTACTATGGCCCTGTATGAATGAAGGGTAGTCTCTGAGCATATGTCCGGCTTCCCACACCAGAAGCACGTGCCTGAACCTTCTAAACCTCTCATTTGTGACTCCTACCACATTTCTTACAAGCTAGAATGATGGGCTCTCCTAACAACCTCCCCTGATTCTACAACATGATACTTTACCCGTCTTATCACGCCTAGGTCTGGATGGAACACTAGATGATGATGGCGCTAGGGCCAAAGACCTCTGGTGGGACTAATGGCAATGTCTTCCATCGGGCCACTACAGGAACTGTCCATAACTCCCCATCCTGGACCTCTTGCTCTCTGTTTTTTAGGGATAGGATTTCCAGCTACCATAGACGCTATGATAAAGGTGAATTCAGTAAAAATGTCCAGGATAGTTGATGGTAAAGAAGCAGTGTTTGATGTGTTCATGTGATGACCCCAGCTGGGACCCCGGACCGAGACACGGGACCCAGAACCAAGAATGGCTCCAAGTCGACCCACGTAATGAACAAAGAAAATGAAGAGCATATATTAAAGAGGAAACTGATAACTTAAACATGAATAAATGAAAGTCTGAATAAAATATAATGTATATCAAATGATACCTCACAACACTAAATTTCAAGCTGAACATACTAGTCTATGTCTGAAAAGCCTCTACTAACTGATGAGATGCTGGGATAAGCCCCAAGCGATCTCCAGGTCTGAAACAAATTGAAAACACAAAAAATAAGTGATAGATGACCTCGAATAATAAGGACTCACCCAAGGCAGGGCTGAATTGAGTTGATAGGGGAAGCGAGCTACCGGCAGACTAAACTGGATCACCTGAACCTATGTCATAAAACGATATAGAATAGAGTATACGGTCAGTACTTTGAATGTACTAAGTATGTAAGGTAAGTAAAACATGATTATTGAATATTAATTTAAATCATGCATATAAATATAAATCATTAAATCATGAAAGTAACAACTTCATGCTGAAAACAATATCAGAGACATGCATAGTCATACGTTGATTATGATAACTGAACCTAGTGACCCACGATTTAGAAATAGAAATTATATATCTTGTCATAGATGAAATCGTAATAAAAGCTCATAAAGTGATCATCGGGTAAAATCTGTTGTTAATACATAATATCATAAGTCATGAACATAAGTAACTGAAATCATGACGAACAATAGGAGACTAATCTTAACCCACAACATCATGATAGAGCTTACGTGATGCCCAACCTATCACACTCAAGTGTGCAGATCCATCCAAAACCTTGCCAAGGCTAAGGTCGATACCATGATATCAATATTAAGTTGAGGCCCCTTGGCGGTAGGGGAAAACTCTCTTGAGAGGTCCCAAATATATATATACCTATGTTTGCACATAGTTCTGAGACTGGGGAACCTTGGAACCCCAAGCCTACTCAGTTCTAGACACTACTCCCAAAAATATGCACAGTGCTCCCATCATTTTTCAGGGAAGCTGAAATCATAATTGCATGCATAGTTTGAAGTATGAACTTTGGGTGTCTTGACTCCAAAACATATCATAAGGTGCATTGGAGTCTTGACTCCAAAACATATGATAAGCTGATTTTATTAGCCTTGGCTAAATCATGAAAACACACTTAACTTGTGTGGGCTTTCCCAAATAATACAATCATGCATACTTGAAATAGGCTTCATAAAACAAAAACCATGGGTTCAAACATGGAAATTTTTTTAAATATTCATTTGTGATAGATATCTCATCATACATGAGATCATAAATCATAAGCTTGATTTTTCATAAAACTTGCGTAATAGGACATTATTTGTAATAACTTAAAATCATGAATATATAATCAAATTGTGATAGAATCTGCCCATTAAACTTTAAAACATACTTTAAAACATGAGTGAATTAGACCCATAAATATATCATAGAAAATTTCATCAAATTTAGTTAAAACCCTACAAATCAATACACTTGAATTCATAAACTTGAGGAGAAATTTTATCATGAGGGTGGAAGAAAACCCTCATTCATAGCTTTACATATTGTTAAACTGACCTTCCAACTAGCCTTAAAATCCCAAGAGAATTAGGGATGAAATTGAGAGAGCTCGAGTTTGATCATGAAGAGGGTTCTCAATAACTTTCATGCATGGGAGTCTAATGCATTAGTATAGGCTAAACCCATTAAAAACACTCCTTTTAGGGATTAAAATGACGTCATTAGGGAGTTAGAAGCTTAGAAATCATGAAAATTACCTAACTGATAGGGAAAAGCCCACTATTAGCTTCCATGAGTCGTACAACGACCCGTACAACCAAACCACGGCCTGTGGTTTCTGCCCCTTGCTAGCCAGTCCAAATTTTCAAACTCACTAGTTCTTAACCATGGACTCCTTCCACGACTCATTGTTCCTACAATGAGTCATACCTTGACTCGTTACATCACCCCTTCACAAAGCAGGCTCAAACCACAGCCACTTTCCACAACCCGTATAGCCTCCTACGACTCATGCCATGAGCTTTTGATACTGGATCACACTTCCAACTTCTCTACTTCTTACCACAAGTAAATACCATGACTCGCTGCCTCCTACAATGAGTTATACCATTCTCGAGCCCCGAGCTTACACCCTGGACAAAACACGATACTTGGAGTCACAAGTAACCCCAAGTCAACACCTAGTTTTTCATACACTTGCATTCTGAGTAAACATAAAATATAGCGGAATCTTAAAGTAACTATAAAATATTTATGAAATAGAGATGGATCATAAAGTTTAAAAACATGTGAGCAAAACTACATGTCTGAAAAAAACCAAGTCTGTGTCTGAAAGCCACTATAACTGATAAGTTATTGGGACAAGCCCCCATGTAATTCCAAGTCTAAATAGACGAGAACAGAACTAAATAAAATAATCTTCACCCTCGAATGATGAGGATTCACCAAATAGAACAGCAGAAGTCTTCTGAGAGCAATCAGCTAGCGAGCTGAGACTGAGATTCTGCAGCTGTGTAATAAAATGATACATCATAAAAGTATGCTTCAGTACTTTGAATGTATTGAGTAAGTGAGAGAAAAGATAACACAATGGAATAAGTAACTGTACTGACGGACATGCAATGATCAACTGAAGCTGAAAGAACTTCAATAAGCTGAGATGGTCTAAATGACCCTATATGATGGTCAAAGACATGCTCTGAATCTAAGATACTAGTCTGAAAGACTGTACTAAACTCATAACTATACTGAGTACTCTGAAACTCTTCTGAACTGAGTAAAGCTGAGACTAAGCTAAACTAGGCTAAACTGAGGCTGAACTGACTAGTGAGAGAGTCTATAACCGACATATAACCACATGAGCTAGACGTGAAGTCCGATGTATACACCTCATCAGTAGGACCCAATATACCTTGCCAGGGTATAAAGGCATGAAACTAGGTGATCAAAAATCTAGGGCCATGAGGCCAATAAAGCTGTAACCTACGGTGGCAATGTAGTTTTAGGAACGTGGGTGCGCTGGAACCCCAGTCTTCTCGGTGCTAAGTCTTATCCCCACTAGATATTTTAAGACTAACTGCTAAGTTGATAGCTCGAAATTGAGGCACAAGACTCGTCAGGAATACAGATCTAGAAGCACCCTAAGAGTCTTATCGGACTGGATTCTGTAACTGGGTTCTAAGACTGGTCAAAGCTTCTTATTTGAAGCGTCGTAACCGTCTAAAGAACAAATTGTAATTCTGAAGCTGGGGTCCTAAGGCTGGTAAGATCTTTCTATCTGAAAGTGTCATGACCGCTTAATGAACCACTAAAATTGATACCGAGTCTGATTTTGATAACTTGGAGGCATTACTGACACCTTGAGAGTTTTTGTAGTCAAACTGATCAGCTGACATTTCTGACCGACACTGAGTATTCTAAAATTTCAACTGAACTGCACTAACATCAATCTAACTAAAATTTCAGCACCAACTAAAAATATGGGAATCCTCAACGCTGAAGGAATCAAGCAAATTTCACTATTTAATCACTACTGCAAGATTCTAGATTTTCTATGTTCAGGGACTAGGGCTAAATTTGAGTTCACAAGAACAAACATCATTTTAGTCACAAGCCAGTGGAAAAAATCTATAATTAACATAAAATAATATTCCACATGAATTAAGTGAAGTATGACTGACAATTTCTTAACATTCGATAATCTGCAGGGCTAGAACTGATAAAGGAACTAGGAAGGATTTTGGGGATACAAGGGAAGAACTATTCCCTTATTGAATTCCCACATATTTGGTGAAGAAGCCTGAAGAATTTCCTTCAGAAACTTAGGAGAAATGGACTGCCCTAGTTCTTTCTCTTAAATGCTCTAAGGAAACCCTACATTGTTTTCTGAAAATCTTAATGGGGAAAATGAGGAATGAAGTCGTTTAACCCCTCTAATAGTCTAGAAATATGCTTAAAATGATGTAGTTTAGAGTCTAGGAGGGTAGGAAATTACTGAAACACCCTTAGGAATTTTGCAAGAAAAACTGACTATCATGCCCCCACGAGGGACCTAACGGGCCGTACCCAATGACCACAACTCGTGGTCACGATCATCAAGTGCACTACCTGGTTTCTCTACATAATTCACCATGAGGGACCCAACAAGTTGTGGTTGGTGACCACGACTCATGGTCACCTCTCGTGGTCTCCACTACCTAAAATTCCCTAGAGTCCCCATGGATCACCCCACGACTCGTGGTGTTGACCACGACTCGTGGTGTTGACCACGACTCGTGTTCACACCCTTGGTCACCTATTTTCCAAATTTCCAATCAAGTTCAAAGTCCTCACCATGAGTCACTTAACAATTTGTGGTCACCCCCACGGATCACAGAACGACTCATTCTATGACCTGGTACAGATTTTCTAGTTTTCTTTGTTTTAAGTCTCGGGTCTACTCTTTGAGTTTCTGCAGCATTACAATATCTCCTCCTTCGGAATATTTGTCCTTTAATGTTGGAAAACACACAAGACGCAAAGAATAGCAATATTTATACACAAATACTTATCATGAAAGCTGGAAACTAGCGGAATGACTACCTCTAAACTGAATCATAAGTCTGAACTGAATCCACTAATCATACACGTATTCATTTACGTGAAAGAAACTGAAACATACAAACTGAAAGCAGTTTTTGAGAAGGAGATTAATACCTTAAGCTGAGACTGAGCTGGAAGGTAACAAATGTGGGTATCTAGCCATCATATCTACTTCAGCCTCCCACGTAGCTCCCTCTACCTGTTGATTCTTCCACAAGACTTTGACCGAAGCTACCTCTTTATTCATCATCTTACGAACCTGACGGTCAAGGATCTGGACTGGGACCTCTTTGTATGAGTGATTATCTTTCACTACCACACTATCCAATGGCATAATTGAAGTTGGATAACCGATGCACTTCTTTAATAGTGACACATTGAATACTAGGTGCACAGATTCCTACTCTGAAGGTAATTCCAGCTCATAAGCTACCTTGCCAATTCGCCTCAGCATTCCGTAGAGTCCCACATATCTCAGACTGAGATTTCTTTTCTTACCAAATCTCATCACCCCCTTCATGAGTTAAATTTTTAGATAAATCGAGTCATTAACAGCAAACTCCAATTCTCTTCTCCTCACATCAACATAAGATTTTTGACGGCTCTGAGTTGTTTTCAATATTTATCAAATGAGCTGTACTTTCTACATAGCTTCATGTATTGAGTCTGGCCCAATTAAAGTAGCTTCACCCACTTCAAATGACCCGATAGGAGATCTACACCTCCTTCCATATAATGCATTGGCCCTTGGCCATCTAGATACTGGAGTGGTAGCTGTTGTTGTAAGAATACTCGATGACAGGCAAGTGATCATCCCAACTGCCCTTGAAATCGATCGCGCACGCTCTCAGCATATCTTCTAGGGTATGAATAGTCCACTCAGCTTGTCCATCTGTCTATGGGTGAAAAGTTGTGCTGAGCTTGACCTGGGTACCAAGTCCCTTCTGAAAAGACTTAAAAAATTGCGAGGTGAACTGGGTACCTCTGTCTGAGATAATGGATAATGGCACCCCATAAAGTCTGACAGGTTCCCAGATATAAAGCCTAGCACAACCCTCAGCTGAATCTGTAGTTTTAATTGGGAGGAGTGTGTTTACTTATTCATCCGGTCTATGATTACCCAAATAGAATCATGCTACCGGCGAGTCCGAGATAAACCCATAAAAATCTATATTCTCTTTTGCCCACTTCTAGGTGGGTATGTTGATATCCTGAGTCATACTTCCCGATCTCTGGTGCTGTATAAGTAGTGTCTCCATACTTTCAACGCAAACACCACCACTGCCAACTCCAAGTCACGAGTCAGATAATTCTTTTCATGAACTTTGAGCTGTCTAGAGGCATAGACTATCACCTTGCCCCGCTGCATCAGAATGCAACCGAGTCCAACTCTGGAGGCATCGCAATATACTACAAACCTATCTGATCCTTCCGGTAGGGTCAACATTGGAGCGGTATTGAGTCCAATTTTTAACTCCTAGAAACTCTTCTCACATGTATCTAACCACTGAAATTTCACCTTCTTCTAAGTCAACTTAGTTAGAGGGGATGCTATAGAAGAAAAACCTTCCAGAAAGCATCAGTAATACCTAGCTAGACCAAAGAAACTTTTGGTGTTGGTTTCTGATTTACACAAAGGCAGACTCCTGGCACAAATGGATCTACGAATCCTAGAAACAATGTATGAATCATACCAGGAGCAGTGGTGAACTTCAAAGGATTTTCAGTCCTAAGAAAAACTTAAGATAGTACGACTTGTGGCTAGGAGGTACGAGTCCTACCACAACACTCGTGAATAATTTCAAAAGATGCTAGAGGTCTCCAAGCCAGACCACGGAAGCAAAGCACGACTCATAGGAAGCATTTATGAGTCGTACCAATGGGCAGCACTTAGACAAAATCTCAGCAAGACAAGGACATACGGATAGCAGGTACGACCCGTAAAATCCTTCTACGGGTCGTACGATCAGTCGTTGCTCAGGCGACGCCAATTATTGAAAATCACTTTGTTAGCTTAGGAAAAGGATTCTTATGTCCGTATACATACCTTTTATGTTTTAATTTCATAAGATAAGCGTGAAATCAAGAGGGATTTGAGAGAAAAATATAGAATTGAGTTGGCTAACTTGTGATCAACCTTTTCTTGGATTCTTTCTTGATCTTTATCAATTGTTCTTGAGATTTTTCTTATGTATTCAAAGAATCTTTTCTCTCAACTACAATTGTAAGCACTAAATTATGTGTTTAATTATGAATGCATATCATAACCTTGCAACTATGAGAGGCTAAAACCTCCATAACTAGGGTTGTGGGAACCATGGTGGATTAACAAGCTAGGGATACACAAAGATGATTCAAAACCAATGCAAAATGCTTGTATTTTATTCTCTTCGTCTTCAAATGTTTTTTAACAGTGTACAACGTTAGGGATTTTCCGAATTATTTACTTGCTTGAGCCTCGAGAGGTAGATATTAGGAAAAGAGAATTACAACAAAGCCTTGATCTTAAAGATCATTGTATTAACTTGAGTTGTGGCTGCAGGATAGTTAAATTTGGAACATATTGATAACAGTTAGTTTGAAACCGCTCACGAGACCTGACTCAGTATTGAGTATAGTCATCTAATAGGGACGAACCAGTCATTTGGATGAACCCTAGTTACCAGTTCTACAAGTAAGCATTGGTATTGATCATGTGTGTATACCCGAAGTAGTTATGAATCCTTGGGGAACACAAACCCTAGTTATTCTTAAATCTTAATTTAAATCATAATTTCAATTGTTATTTTGATCATTGTTTTCGTAAAATGCCCAAATTGGAGTAACTAACCAACAATTTCACTTACCGGTATTAGTCTAGATATTCTGTATTCCCTGTGGGTTCGACCACAACCTCTTTGTCGGGTTCTTTCTTGACAATGTCTGCTTTATACTTTAGCAAGAGGTGTGAGTTTGAGCGTTATCATAAAGACGCTACCATGATACTCAAATACTGAACATTCATGCTAAAAACTGACAGAGAGACTGACTCCGATTTGAACTATATGACTGAAATGAATTCCCGAACCACACATACATCCTTTTACATGAATGAAACTGAGGTACCTGAGTTGAACATGAAACTGAATAGAATATTAATAAGTAAACTAATACCTAAAGCGGAAACTTAGCCGGAAGGGAATAAATGCGGGATTTAGCCATCATATCTGCTTTGGCTTCCCACGTAGCTCCTCAACATGTCGATTCCTCCATAAAACCTTAACTAATGCTACTTCTTTGTTTCTTAGCTTACAAACCTGAAGATCTAGTGTCTCCACCGGAAGCTTTTCATAACTACGTTGCCTCTCACACCGATACTGTCCAACGAAAAACCAAGAGCCGGATCACCCAAACACTACTTTAAGAGCGATACATGGAAAACTGGATGGAATGAAGCTAATTCTGAGGAAAACATCAACTCATATGCTACCTTGCCAACCCGTTTCACAATCCTGTATGGGCCAACATAACGGGGACTAAGTTTTCCTTTCTTTCTAAATCTCAGCATTCCTTTCATGGGTGATACCTTCAGAAACACTTCAAATCACTGACTTCAAACTCAAGTTCTCTCCTCTTCACATCCGCATAGGACTTTTTCTGGCTCTAAGCTATTTTTAACCTGTCTCTTATAAGCTGAACTTTCTCCATAGCCTCATGGACTGAATTTGGGAATTCATTGCAGGTTCACCAACTACCAACCATCCATGGGTGATCTATATCTCTGCCTATAGAGACCCTTAAACGGAGCCATTTGAATGCCAGAATGGTAGCTCTTATTATACGCAAACTCAATGAGAGGCAAATGATCATCCCAACTATCCTTGAAGTCAATCACACATGCTCTCAACATGTCCTCGAGATTCTGAATAGTCTACTCTGCCTTACCATCTACTTGCGTATGAAATCCTTTGATAAGAATGACCTGAGTACCGAGTCCATTTTGGAACGATATCCAAAACTGGAGGTAAACTGAGTACCTCTATCTGATATTATGGAAAATGGCACTCCATGCAACTGAACTAACTCCCAAATGTACAACTTAGCATAATGCTCTGTTGAATCGATAGTTTTGATAGGTAGGTAATGAGCAGCTTTGGTCAACCTGTCCAAAACCACCCAAATGGAGTCATATTGCCAACGAGAGCAAGGCAACCCTGTGATGAATTCCATATTAATCTCCTAGCATTTCCAAGTAGGAATACTAATGTCTTGAAGCACACTTCCCGATCATTAATACTCCACTTTCAACTGTTGACAATTCAGAAACTTAGCCACGAATTCCGCTATGTCCTTCTTCATGCAATTCCACCAATAGACTTCCCGTAGGTCACGGTACATCTTGGTGGCACCTGGATGTATAGAGTATCTAGAACCAAGAGCCTCATGCAACATCCAATCTCTCAAATCATCAACATCTTAAACACAATCGACCCTGATATCGAAAAACACCATCACCCCCTCTGGAGATGACATCTACCTTCTAATTCTGAACCACTTCCTTTAGTTTCACAAAAATAGGATGCTCGTCTTGTCTAGCTATTACACAGTCACCAAGGATGATTATGATCCATTATGAACAATAACACCACCATCGGTCGAGTCAACCAAAAGAACTTCCAACCGTGCGTGCCGATGCACATCCTTCACCATTTCCTTTCTCCCCTAATCCACATGAGACACACTCTCCATAGAAAGCCTACTAAGAGCTTATGCCACCACATTACCATTTCCCGGATGGTAAAGGACACTCATATCATAATCCTTTAGTAACTCCAACCACCTCTTTTGGCCCAGATTTAGATCGTTTTGGGTAAACACATATTGTAGGCTTTTGTTATCCATAAACACATCAACATGGACTCCAGACAAATAGTGTCTCCAAATCTTCAAGGTGAGTACTACCGCCGCTAATTTAAGATCATAAGTCGGGTAATTCATTTCATGAACCTTCAACTCCCTAGAAGCATATGCTATGACCTTACCATGCTACATCAATACACACCCAAGGCCGATACTTGAAACATCACAATATACCACAAACACATTAGTACCCTCAGGTAGGGTTAACACCGGTGTTGAGGTGAGTCGAGTCTTCAACTCTTCAAAGCTTTTCTCATAAGCCTCTGACCATTGACACATCACTTTCTTTTGGGTCAGCTTAGTCAATGGGGCTGCAATAGATGAAAAGGCCTCAATAAATCTCAGATATTACCTAGCTAAACCCAAGAAACTCCTGATATCCGAAGGGTCTAGGCCAATTCTTCACCACTTCTATCTTTTGAGAGTCTACCTAAACACCCTCATTTGACACCAAATGACCTAAAAATGTCATCGAGTTTACCAAAACTTACATTTATTGAGCTTAGCATATAGTTGATGATCCTTCAAGGTCTATAGCACCGCCCTCAAATGAGTGGCATGCTCCTCCTAGCTTCGAGAGTATATAAGGATATCATCTACGAACACAATCACAAATATGTCTAGATATGGCTTGAACACCCTGTTTATCAAATCCATAAAAGATGCAGGAGAATTCATTAGTCTAAAAGATATAACTACAAATTTGCAATGACCATACCGAGTCCTGAAAGTTGTCTTTGAAATATCGCTCTCTCGAACCCTGAGCTGATAGTATCCGGATCTGAGGTCTATCTTTGAAAAGCACTTAGCACCCTGAAGCTTGTAAAACAAATCATCAATCCTAGGGAAAGGATACATGTTCTTTATGGTGACCTTGTTCAATTGCCTATAATCAACGCACATGCGAAGAGAACTATCCTTCTTTCGGACAAATAGAATTAGTGCACTCCATGGGGTTTTACTAGGTCTGATTAAACCCTTGTATCGAAGGTCCTTCAATTGTTCCTTAAACTCCTTTATCTTGGATGGAACCATTCTGTAAGGACAAATAGATATAGTATGCGTATTGAGAAGGTCAATACCAAAATCAATCTCCCGCATGGGAGGGATTCCCGATAAATCATCTAGTAAGACTTTTGGATACTCACATACTATTGGAACTGACTGGATAGTTGATCTTGGGCATAATTAAGTTTCCAAATGCTATTTTATAACTTAGTTGAGTCATGTTTGTCTATTTATACAGTTAGATTCTCATGTGATTTTATGTAAATTTGAGTATGCACTAACAAACATGATTAGTCCTTGTTTTGTAGGTGTAAAATGCATATGAGGGACTAAATAATGATGGGTGAATTGAAGAAATGGAGTTGGAAGAGAATTGCAAAAGTTGGCAAGAAAGCATGCCATGGCAAGGATGGCCGCGCCAGGAAGCGTGCCACGCTGTGCGTGTGCCGTGCCGAGCGTCGTGCCACGCCAAGGCCATGAGCGTGAAGAAGGAGGCAAAGCAAGTCTCCTACGTGCCAGCGCCGTGCCACGCTAGGAAATACTACGCGCCACAGGCCGTGTCAAGTAGGCCATCGCGCAACACCAGCGTCGTGCCACATTGGTCATCGTTCCATGCCTCGGCCAAGTATTATTTCAATGCAAATTCCAGTGAGCCTATGCGTTACTTCCGTGGAACGGAGGAAAATTGGTGCCTTCACCTCCGTGCCACGGAGCCATTCCATGACCGTCAAAAATTTGTAAATTCCCTATTTACTATAAATTAAACCCTTAGCTTCTAAAATCATTTTTCATGAAATATTTTCTCAAAACTGTAG
>JACEIK010002338.1:70773-100933 GCA_018107945.1 Datura stramonium
GTGGCTTGATGCAGGTGTGGTATATCCCATTTCAGACAGTGAATGGGTTAGCCCCGTTCAGTGTGTTCCAAAGAAAGGAGGGATGACCGTGGTCACCAACAAAAAGAATGAGCTGATTCCCACACGCACAGTCATAGGCGGGCGAATTTGCATGGATTACAGGAAGCTCAATGAGGCCACGAGGAGAGATCATTATCCTATCCCATTTATTGATCAGATTTTTGACAAGTTGGCATATCAAGAGTATTATTGTTTCCTTGATCGGTATTCTGGCTATAATCAAATAGCCATAGCACCGGAGGATCAGGAGAAGACCACTTTTACATCTCCTTATGGGACATATGCTTTCAGGCGGATGCCATTTGGTCTATGCAATGCACCAACCACATTCCAAAGATTCATGATGGAGATCTTCTGACGTGCCAGATTCGCGCGTCCGCAAGTGTACCGGTCGTGCAAGTAATATAGTGGCTCTTTTTAAGAACTGAATGTCGAACCCACAAGGACTAGACCCATTCCTCTAACTATCCATTACAAGTGTGATCTTTAATACCGCAAGTGTTGGTTATAAAGGTTTTCGAGGGAGATTTAATTGATTCTAGTTTTGGTCAATGAAATATTCTGAATTTACTCTAGGAGAAACATAGAGTTAAAACCACATAATCATGCGATACTACGATTTGCAATGGTTTAAGCGTGGAACTATCAATTGTTTTTTCATATAATTAGAATTGCATGTTCAGGGTCTTTCGAGCCTCTAAACACGACAAACTAGCCTCACTGCATCATTGTGAGCGAGGATGCTACTTCTAGTTCGTTGAAATTAGTATGTTGTGGTTTACGGGAAATGATTGGGACTTTCGTGCGTCTAACCATTTTAACTCAACTTAGCCTCACAACTACTTTGTTGAGTGGTGATGTGATAATCCCAAAGTTTGTCTCTTCATACCCCATTTTATAAACCAAGCATGGTGTTAGGTATATTCTATCCTAACACGAAATTATGATTGTGAGATACAAATGTGCTCCTCACATTCTCATGTCCTGACCTAGGTAATGCTACTCAAGACATTGCCCAAGCTAACGTATATGTTCTCATGGTGATCAATCATAAAAACAACCAAAAATCTAGAAGATACAGGAGCAATAACAACAATCAATAACTTAATTCCAAAACAATTTCATAAAATCACAATCATAATTCATGGCTTCAATCCTAGAGAATAGGTTTCTAGCCATTAAATTGTTAAATAAAACTACAACTAAGCTAATACTAAACTAACATACTTACAAGAATTTGGTAGATGAGAATGGAATTTGACAAACCCTAGCTGAGTTCTCCCACTTCTCCTTCACTCTAGGTAGTTTTCTAGAATAAAATTGTGACCCATTAGATTTAGGAGCTAAGGGACCTATTTATAGTAAATGAAAAGCGTGCACAATTGCTTTGTCATGGAGACGGCTCCGTGTCACGGAGTGTATCGTGGAGCCTTTGCCTCAGAGTGACACGGAGGTAACGCGAAGAGCTCTCTAGAAATTACCTCCGGAAGCCAAAACTGCCGAGTGTACGCGTTGGCGGCGTCTCACGCTTCTTGGCGTAGCGTTGGCACACCTGTCGCGAGAGATAGCCCGTCGTGGCACGTTATTTGGCGTGCTGGTACCTTTACCTGCTTTTCGCATCTACTCGCTTTCATAGCGTGGCACAGCGCTGGGCACGCACACGCACGGCGTGGCATCTTTGCTGGCGGCAGCCTTCTTAGCCTACTCCTTGACGACTTCGCCCATTGTCAGCTTCATTCCTCTACTTCACCACTTATAAATTAGTTCTTCAAAATCATTGAAACCTACAAAACAGGGCTAATCATGTTGGTTAGCACATATATTCACATTTATAAAATTACATGAAAATGAATAAATTTCTTAGCTAAACAAGACTAAACTAAGTTACAAGCATCTCGGGCATGCTATTTTCCCGAGATCACAACCCCACACTTAAAGTCTTGTTCGTCCTCGAACAACCTTTTACACCTCATGCATATGGAGACTCACACATAACTAATTTAGCAAGATAATTCAAGCTATGACTATAATGATTATTTAAGATAACAAGCTAAAAATAGAGCATGCATGATTTGATCATTGGTAGAAATACTACTATGTTAAGACTTCTTAACATCAAGAATCGACTCTCACGCTTAGCAAACTCATGCAAATCAACTGATTAAGAAATCTCACAATTATATCCTTCATTCAACATGTGCCCTCACGGAAGAGAGTTACCCAACTTCACACGCAAAAACAATTTTTACATCACATGTGGTACATGAATAAATTACGCTCACTCTCACAAAAGAATTCACATGCATCATGTAATGACCCATAAGCTTGCCCTTAGTGTTTTACTCCACTAATTTGAGGATGTATGAATGTAAGATCAAGTAGGACTTTTTAGGTTGTAACGTAACTCGGGGACGGGGTAGGTGCTATTAATCGCCGGTAATAGTGACTATCTTCAGCACTTTTAATACATCACGCCCTCATTACGAACTTCCCACTACCACTTCACCTTTTCTCCTTTCAGCTTTCTTTTCCCACTTATGTTTCCCCCTTTATTTAGGCACTTTTAACTTATCAGTAAGGAGTTACATAAGTAACTTTTCATTAATTTGTTTTCTTACTCCTTACTAATAATCCAATCAATTTCACACAAGTTCACCTTTTTCCTTTCTCAACTTCCACAACTGCTACTTTTCCTTCTTTTTCATTCTTCTCACTCCTTCACTCTTTCGGATTTTTCCCTTTAAGCGCTTAAGAGCTTTGGATAAAATTCAAGGATAATGAAATAAAAAGTTAATCTTATGTGCAGCTATCAAAGAATGAACAAGGCTCAATGGTGCTAAATAGGATTAATTTTTCAAGGTAGTATAATGAGGGATAAGAATTAGGTTCATTCAAAGAAATGCCTAATCATTTCTCCCAGTTCACATCCTTCATTTCGTTTTATAAACACACCGAGCAAGTTCTAGACAATACACAATAGCTTAGAATACTCAAAAACCTACACTCATGGCACATGCTCAATTCAAGACACATTCGGCGAGACTCTTACTCGGCTAATCACAGGAATTCCAAACATTAAGCTTTAATTATATCGAGTCATTCAAGAGCCTAAGTGTCTCACACAAAGTTGTACATTTGCATGCTTCAACCGAACATACTTGCATCTTACAATCATGTATAGCATATACAGAACATCAAGAATCCATTAGCTATGGTTTCTAAAAAAAATCCTATCGACTAATTTTCCTCAAGGCGGTCGTCATCCATCCATCGTCGGAAAGCGAGTCCTAACTACGGCTAAAAATTTTATATACAGACAAAGAATTTTTTTAATTCTTCGGTTCAAAGACCCCTGTCGGAAAAGAACCGACAAGAAAAACCAGCGGATGATGAATTAATGCTTGACTCATAAAAATGTTTCAAATTTTCTAATTTTTCACACAAGCATTACATTCACCATCTTTAAACACAAAATTTGAAATTTGAAATTTCCCTTGAAATTTCCCTCACTTACAATTGAATCATGCTATATCCTCATAGCATCAAATTAACATTTAACGAGGGTGAGAAATATATGGGCCTTTAGGCTGTATGCTTTATGTTTTTCCTCAACTTGCACAGAGTGGGTATTTGACCCCACACTTTTTCTCTTCCATGCTTACTAGCTTCCTCCTCAGGAGTACTCGGACTTCCTCCATACATTGCCTAACTTTCCACCAAAAACACAAACAAAAATGAAAATAACAACATCTACCACAAAAATCAAAATTAACAATTTTGGCCACGAGGTACCCTTGGGTTGCCTCCCAACGGCGCCTTAATTTACGGCAGTGGCATGACGTGGGCTTGTCCTTTTGAGGACATCCTCATGCCAGGTTCTCTTTCGAGAACCATCTCCTTTCTTTTGTTGTTTAGAAGAAACAGCCTCCTCTGTTCTCTCTTTCTCCAACTACTTTTCAATTTGACCCTCCTGCTCCGAGACTCGGCGAATACTTGACTTTGCCTTTGGCCGTGCACAATGGAATCCTCCACCCCACACCCATCCTTGACAACACACTAACCTGACAAAGGTTTCTGCTTAATTGTGCGGATGGGTTCATTTAATATTGAACGAGGAAGACTTATTCTTCATCCTCGACCCTCATTTTCGGGAGTCCTACTCAATCGATCAAGCTCCGCCGTGGCCAGAATATGCTTCCGTCCCAAGATCAAGTACTGGTCATCAACCTGAAAATCTAAGACAATGAAATTAGCAAGTATAATAAACTTACCCACTTTGATGAAGGTCCTCTATTCCGTGGTGTCACTTTCATGACTTGTCGGCGGGTGCAACATCAACCTTGTCGGCCTCGGTTTCCCAACCCCATGGTGTTGAATAATGATAGGGGCATTAGATTGGCTGCTGCCCCTAAGTCACACAAAGCTCGTAGCACCTCAGCTTTACCAATTTGTATGGGGAGGTAAAACTCCACAGTGCTGAGCTTCTTGGCATCTTTCTCAGCCTGCAATGTTGCACTCCTCGGTCGGTGCTACGGTCTGGATATCCCCAATCTAACTTTGTTCGCCATCATGTCCTTCAAGTATTTAGCATACTTAGGCATTCCCTGCAAGACATTTAAGACGCAAATTTATATGAAGTTCTTTGAAACTCTCGAAGAACTTTTTAAAACGTTCCTCCTCCTTGCTCTTTACGAATTTACAGGGGATGGTGGTATTAGTCTATCTTCAGGCTGTAATGAAGGTTGCGCATTTCGTTTCCCAGCACTCTAATTCGCTCGATGTCGATGGATGGTCTGGTCTAACCAACTCGATTGCACCTCCTTTCCTCGGCTCTTTAAACCTTCGCATCGACTAATTGCTTTTCACTTCTAAGGCCCGATGGCATTGATACGCGGGGCTTAGGATGCACGTGTCGCTTGGTAATCCCCTTTGTGATCTCATGTTACATTGCTATCTGACCCACTTGTTTTCAAGATTGCGGGTGGCTGCCCAACGGATTCATTAGAGTACATTTGCCATCCTTGCACGATTTTCCGCTATGATTACAGGTCTCCATGATTTTCTGCAATGTTTCACCGATGATGCTGCTCAATTTCCCATCATTACGCCTATTCTTAGATCTTTATTGTTGTTGGCGTGCTGATAACTTTGCTTTTGGTTTCGGCCGAAAAATTCAGGTGGCCCTACCAATTTGTTGGAGTTGTTTCCAAAATTCTGATTCCAATGCATTACCAACAAAATTGACTGATTCCTAATTGGCTCTAAGATTCACATTATTCCCATTATTACCACAAATTTCACAACTAGGAGCTTCTTGAACTGCATTAACTGGCCTGGTGTTGCTTAAATTTTCGGTTCTTGACGAGTCATCATCGATGTTGGAACGAAGCTAAGCTGTCTTAAAGCATTCAAACCATCCGCTTCTTTCAACCACTGATCTCTTTCCTTCCCCCTCGACGACTTGTTTGTGCCCTCTGGATTTCCTTGTGCAATTCTATTCAACAAAGTGTACAACTCATCATATATTTTCTCCAAGGCTTGCCCACCCGATGCAGAGTCTAGTAATATTTTTGTGTGTGGGTCCAGACATTATACAAAGGTATGGGCCAACGCTTATTTGATTGTTGGTGATGGGAAATCGATCTCTCAACAATGACTTGAATCTTTCCAAAGCCATATATAAGTTCTTATCAGACCTGCTTGGCGAGTATTTCACTTCTCAACTTTGCAATTTTTGCACGAAGGAAAAGAATATTATAAGGAACTTCCTAGCCAAGTCATTCCATGAAATTATGGAGGTCGGTGGCTCAGCCCAACCCGGCCACTTTTTCGCCTCTCCCAACAATGAAAAATGGAAAGAGGCCAATCGAACATAATGCGCCAAGCAGGTGGGGAAAAAGCGTGTCACTAATCTCTAAAAAGCTGTAGTCTTTGCCAGGTCCTCATGTGCCATCACTGAATTGACCACTAGAATGTAACAGTTGTACCATGTTCTGTTTAAGCTGCAAAAATTCCCCAGGCTTCGTTGTACGGATACTAGAGGTCACATTCATCGCTAGTGGGATTGCCACTTCACAGTGCAGGCACATGATTGCTTCCGATGACAAATTTGCTTGTCCCGCGGGTGGTTTTGTTGTACCTGTTCTTGAAGTCTCTTCAACTTTGCTCTAGGCTACTCTCCTTCGCAAATGGATTTGACATTCGAGGCTCCGGCAACGGTTCCACAAGCTCTCTATTTTTTAGCCGGCTCGGTAGAGACAGCACATGCAATAAATTAGGACTAAGACCAAGTTTCTCAGCACTTAAGGAAATTTTAAAAAAAATCACACAAAAACAGATAAATTATCCAAACTTCGCCGAGTCCCCGGCTGGCAGTGCCAAAAACTTGACGTGCTAGATTCGCGCATCATCGCAGAATGTACGGGTCGTGCAAGTAATATAATTAGCTCTTTTTAAATGAAATGTCGAACCCACAAGAGTGGACCCATTCCTCCTAACTATCCATAACAATTGTGATCTTTAATACCGCAAGTGTTGGTTATAAAAGGTTTTCGAAATTTAATTGATTCTAGTTTTGGTCAATGAAATATTTTGAATTTACTCTAGGAGAAACATAGAGTTAAAACCGGATAATCATGCGATACTACGATTTGCAATGGTTTAAGCGTGGAACTATCAATTGTTTTTTCATATAATTAGAATTGCATGTTCAGGGTCTTTCGAGCCTCTAAACACGACAAACTAGCCTCCTTTGCATCATTGTAGCGGCGAGGATGCTACTTCTAGTTACGTGGCGATTAATTATGTTTGTGGTTTACGGGGAAATGATTAGGGACTTTCATCGTCTAACCATTTAACTCAACTTAGCCTCACAACTACTTTGTTGAGTGGTGATGTGATAATCCAGTTGGTCTCTTAATACCCCCGTTTTATCAACCAAGCAAGGTGTTAGGTATATTTTCTATCTAACACGAAATTATATCGAGATACAAACATGTTCTTCACATTCTCATGTCCTGACCTAGGTAATGCTTTCTAAAGCCATTGCCCAAGCTAACGTATATGTTCTTATGGTGATCAACCATAAAAACACAATAACAATCTAGAATGCAAGACAAAAACAACAATCAATAACTTAATTCCAAAACAATTTCATAAAATCACAATCATAATTCATGGCTTCAACCTAGAGGAAGGGTTCTAGCCATTCATGTTCGTAAAACTACAACTAAACTACTATTAAACTAATATACTTACAAGAATTTGGTAGATGAGAAGGGAATTTGCCAAATCCTAGATGAGTTCTCCGCTTCTCCCTTCCTCCTATAGGTAGTTTTCGAGAATAAAATCATGTCCCATTGGATTAAGGAGCTAAGGGACCGATTTATAGTAAATGAAAAACGTGCACAATTTAGCCTGTCATGGAACGGCTCCGTGTCACGGAGTGTAGGTAGACAACGCGCTAGTGACACGAAGATGCTTGAAGGCTCTCTGGAAATTACCTACGGAAGCCAAAGCGCCGAGTGTCACGCATTAGCGTGTCACGCTGCTTAGGCGGTGCGTTAGCACCACTGTCACAGAGATGGCACGTCGTGGCACATTCTTTGAGTGTGGCGGGAGCCTTGCCTCCAGTGCATCGCTGGCTTGCACAGCATAAGCGTGGCACGGCGGGCGCGGCACACGCACGGGGTGGCATCTTTGCTGGCGCGGCTTGGCCATAGCCTACTCCTTGCCGACTTTTGCCCATTGCTCCCGACACCCATTCCTCTACATCACGAACTTATAAATTAGTTTTCAAAATCATTGAAACCTACAAAACAAGGACTAATCATGTTGGTTAGCACATATATTCCATTTATATAAAATTACATGAAAATGAATAAATTTCTTAGCTAAACAAGACTAAACTAAGTTATCAAGCATCACTCAGGCATACTATTTTTCCCGAGATCATCTTCCATGGTGGAAGATTTTGTCAGTATTTATGGATGACTTTTCTATTTTCGGTAATTCATTTTGCTACTTGTTTGCGGGAATCTTGACAGGGTGCTAGCTCGATTTGAAGACTCTAACCTTGTGCTCAACTGGGAGAAATGTCATTTTTTTAGTCAAGGAGGGTATGGGTAGCGTAAGGTGTCATGCAAGGGGTTGGAATTCGATCGTGCAAAGGTGAAAGTGATAAGCTACCACCACCGATTAATGGTGAAGGTTTCGCAGTTTTCTCGAACATGCAGCGTTCTACGAATGGTTCATCAAGAATTTTTCTAAAATTTATAGAGAGCGATATTCCGGTTGTTAGAAAAGGAAGTTCGAGATTGAAAAATATTGTGTTAAAGCACAGGAGCTAAAGCAGGGAAGGCGGTAGAAGCGTCTATTCTCATCTCTACGGATTGGGAGCAACCTTTTGAATTATGGTGTGATGCAAGTGACGTGGCTGTAGGAGGCGTATTGGGAAGTGGAGGAATAAAATTTTTCATCCATTTATTATGCAAGCAAAACATGGCGCAACCCAAGTCTATTATATAGTCACGGAAAAGGAGATGCTAGCATTGGTGTTCGCATTTGATAAATTCAGGTCCTACCTTCTTAGTTCTAAAGTAGTGGTTTATAATGATCATGCAGCAATTCGGTATCTGTTTGGAAAGAAGGATGCAAAGCCTAGACTAATCGGATGGATATTGTTGCTACAAGGGGATTGACCTATTGATTCGGGACAGAAACGGGAGCGAGAATCCGTGGCAGATCACCATCACGGTGGAAAGTCGTTTGCATGTGAAAGGAAGGTGATGGTATCTAAGAAAGTTCGCAGATGAGTAGCTCTTGGCCCGTAAGGAAGCTGAAATCCCTTGGTATGCAGATATTGTGAACTTCTTTGGTAGTGGAGTCTACCCCTTAGGAGGCTCACGGCTCAACAAAGAAGGAAGTTGAGACATGATTACAGGTATTACATATGGGATGAGCCGTATCTGTTTAAGCAGGGGACAGATCATGTGATGGGAACGATGCATCAGAGAGCCAGTTACAAAAAGTATGAGGAGTTGTTACTCATGTGGATTTTGTGGAGGCACCCTTGGAGAGCGGGGCCCGGCTCACAGGTATTCTGATCGGCCTTCTTTGGCCTACACTGTTTAGAATTCTATAGCATATGTAAATGTGTGATAGATGTCAAAGAACAGGCACAATTGGTAGAAGACAGGAGATACCCTTGCGGCAGACCTTTACGGAGTTGAGGATTTTGATGTATGGGAATAGAGTTCATGGGCAGTTTCCCACAGTCATTTGGTAATCATTACATCTTGGTGCGATTGACTATGTATCTAAGTGGGTCAGGCAACAGCTTTACCCAGGAATGACAACAAGGTGGTCACAAAATTTGTGAAAAAGCAAATTTTCACCGGGTTAGGGACACCTGAGCCATTATCGGTGATGGAGGGAGCTCATTTTGTTCATGTGAGTTTCAGGAATTTTGTAGCTATGTATGGGGTACGGCACAAGGTAGCAACAACGTATCATCCCCAAACTAGTGGGCACGTAGAGGTGTCAAACAAAGAGATAAAGCAGATTCTGCAGAGCCGGTGAATGCACAGCGAATTGATTGGGAAAGCAATCTTGACGATGCGTTGTGGGCTTATAGAAACACATACAAGACACCCATTAGGACTTCTCCATACGGATTGGTCTATGGAAAGGCATGTCATCTGCAGTGAGTTGGAACATCGAGCTTTTGTGCCGTGAGAAAGCTAAACATGGATCCAGAGCTAGCAGGGAAGAAGAGGTTGATGCAACTCAGCGAACTAGATGAGTTTCGATGGCATGCCTATGACAGTGCCAAATGCTGGGGAGGAAAGTAAAGGGAGACACGGCAGGCATATGGTGCATGGGATCTTTGAGCCGGGGCAGAGAGTATTGTTGTTCAACTCAAGGTTGAAGCTTTTTCGGGAAAGATTCGCGGTCCAAGTGGTGGGGGCCTTTGAAGTGGTGAGAATGACCCCACGTGGGCCAGGTGGAGTTGTGGCAAGAAGAGAGAAATGCCAGTTTTGGTGAGCGGGCAAAGATGTAAGCATTATTGGGGTGAGGGGCGTTATTCGAAAGAAGTCCATCACTCTGGAGGATGATTAAGGATAATAGAGTCGAGCTGCGATGATAAACCAGGCGTGCACAGGAGGCAGCCGTGAATGTGTTGTAATAGAAGAGTAGGATTATTTGAAAAAAAGAAAAAATTTTAAATTGTAATTTTTTAAAATAAAATTTGTTGAGAGGAAACTATGATTTCTAACGAGTCTTCTGGTTGAATGATTTTCAGGTGGAACGGAGGCAAAAATACAAAAAAAGTGCAAAAGGAAAAAAATCAAGGTAGAAAATAAAATTGGCACATTCCGGTGAGCCTACGGCGCTCATTGTCACGGAGGAGGAGCCTCCGCGTTACCCCGCCGTGACACGTTGAGGGTGTATTTTGGATTTTTAAAAATTTCAGAATACACACATATGGCTCCGTGTCACAGAGGCAATGCTCGCGTTACCCTCAGTGACACGTTAGGGTGTATTAGCATCGGGTCGCCGGGTAACCCACATGAAAAACCTCATTTAACCCCAAATTCCTTGTTCTTCCCATTTCTCATTTGACCACCAAGAATTCCTTCTCCCTCAACGTGACACGAACCTAGTGATCAAATTCCTTTGAGTTTTCTTCAATTTCATCGAAGTAAGGTATGTTCTTGAATTTTCCTTATTTTTGCTCAAATTTCGATTCTTGAACATGTTTTGTGATGAAACCTTTCCCTAAAAGTAGGAAATAAGCTTTAAATCAATTTAGTTATGATTGAATGATGTTCCTGGGCCGTTGTTAGTAGATTAGCTCAATGACTGCATGATTGTTGGAAATTTTTGCAATATTGATAGCTAGGGTTGAGGATTGAAAGGAAGAAGACAAACTGCATTAAAATGTTGATAAATTAGGTTGTGCATGTTGTTTGAAGTGAAATGTATCTAGTGATTGATGTTGAATATGCTACTTATAAGAGGACTTTCGGGAGAATGCAATTGGAGAATTACATAGGTTGTTGTGATAAGGTACCAAATGCTAATGATGATATAATTGAATCAATGGAGAAATATTTATTCATTGTACGAAATGCAGCGAATAGTACAAAGTAAATGTTCCATCGACTTATATGAATGCTTAAGCATGTTGAGTATTCACAATTGCAAAAACATGAGCGATCTTGTCGAATTGTGTTTATTTCGGCTAAAGACTACGTATGGGGTGATCCAATTAAACCCAACCTTACTGTAGCTAAATATGGCTTGAATAACATGGGAATTGTATGTTTGAATGTACGGGAACAATGTCGGGCGACGAGGACAAGAGACGAGCGCATCCACATGGGCAACGAGAAAGAAAGTAAGATTTGGGACAGCGAGTACCAGCAACACCAGCAACGGTTCCTCGAGGGCAACGCCTATAGTACAAAACCAGATGGGTGACTAATGAGGGAAAGAAGTGGTATGCGAACATAAAGAAACCAAATACTTCCCGCGGAAGCGAGATAGTAAGGGAACCCTTGCACCGAAATTTCCGCGGATTGTACGAGTTGACACTGTTAGGCTAAACTTCATTTTTGAAGAACCCGAGAGAGTGCAATCTCCATCTTGTCAGAGTTCTACTCCAACTGGAACCCACGACCTTCAGGACTCACACCATAAAATCGAGAGGGCGGAGTTGTCACCTTTGAACCCCGCCATTTGAATGCAATCCTAGGAGGCGCAGACACAGGCGATCTGTCCTCCGTCAGCTGAACATCACTCCACCTTACGTAGACATGAGACGCACCTTATGTGAGCTCGATCAGCGGCCAGTGGGATAGGCACAAGGAAAGGGCTATCACCAGGCATTGCCATATTCTTAGATGAACGGGCGGAATTTGGTTGAAGATTGTTTGTTCGTGCACATTCTGAGAGTCCACATGACTGATGTCACCCGGGATGGGGATTTGTCTGGTGTATGCATTGATAAAGGGGTTGGAAATCAATGTTGGGGCAGTTATCATCTCCCGCCATGAAGAGATCCAGCTGCATCGGGGCATAGATACGGTTTGGTGGTGCTTACCACCTTAACGAGGGCCCTTTGTGTTGAAGGAGGCCCTAGATTACATCCCTCAGATTGATAGGCGTGCCTTGGATGTCACCAAAACCAAGGCACTTGACACTACGTATGGGCCGTGCTCCACACTAGTCGAGAGCGACATGCTCGAATATCAATACATGACCCATATGTATGGGATGGATGTTGCATTAGCGCATCGGGAGGAACGCAACGGAGATGAGAGTTTGTGGCAGGTCGGGGATTGGATTATCCATTCAACGAGAATGCCGAGGGCTTTAAGCGAATGGGGCCCGCATTTGTGGAGCCGTGGATGATGATGTCCCATTGATGAGACGGGCCGAGGACTCGAGATGTTGAGTCACGACTAGGACGGCGGGGCGGTCGATCTTGGAGACGAAGCGCGCTTTTTGATAGAAGAAATTGAATACTTTGATTGATCGGGGTTTCACCACCCAACCTTTGTGATATTTTGCAATTATGTGAACACTTGGGGATAGTGTTCGGCTTATGTGTGGGGTGGGAGTAGTTAGGTGCTAAATTTGTTTTGTTTATGTTTGTTGTGATTGTGTTAATTGTGACCTTGTGACCCATTGACTCTATGTTTCGTGTTACGCCAGTGATGTTGGTATTGTAATGAATCTTGAGCTGCTTTCGTGTGTGATGTGTAAATATTTTTCAATTATATTTTTATCTTTTTCTAACAAATTTTTTTGTTGAAATTGTTTATGTTGGGTTTCTCGGTTTTTGTTTTGGTGCTTTTCAGTATAGTCTCATTGAACCGACGTTGTTAGATAGCGATTGTTCCTATGATGGATGGATGACGACCGTCTTAAGGGAAATATAGTCGCTAGGAGTATTTTTCTTTTCTTCTTTCTTTTATTTGTTTCCCAAAACGTGTCGCTAATTAATGGTTCGGAATTCATGTTACGTGTTACACATGTTTGTAAGATGCAAAGGTGATTTGTATGAAAGAATGCAAATGTGTTAAACATGTTGAGATACCTAGGCCCTAGAATTCAATTTGGTGTGATCGAGGCCTAATAGTGAATTCTTGTAATTAGTGATTGAAGAATACGTAGTCGTCTTAAGTTAAGCATGTGCAATGAGTTTGATGTGAGGTTTTGATATTCCATTCTATTGTGAAGTGTCTAGAACTTGCACGAACAGTGTGTGTACTAAACGAAATGAAGGATGTGGATAGTAGGAAAGGATGTAAGCATTTCTTTGAGTAAACCAAAAGTTTCTCCCTTATCATACCTACATTGAATGTTACATCCTAGTTAGCCCCATTGAGCCTTTAGCTTTGTTGTTGGAGGTACAAACCGAGCTTAATCCCTTGTTTTTCATTAGTCGTGAATCTAATCCTAAACTCTTAAGCGCTTAAGAAAAACAATTCTCCCAAAGTGTGAAGGAGTGAGAAGGGTGAAACGGAACGAAAGCGGAAGTTGTGGAAGCTAAAGAAAGGTCAAGGTGAACTTGTTGAAATTGATTAATTACTAGTAAGTAAGAAAATCAATGAATGAAAAAAATAACGATGCATAAAATACTCTTTGTTAGTAAGTGAGTGTGCTTAAAAAAGAAATGGGAACAAAACAAAGAAGAAAATTCCAGAATGAGAGGATGGAGGAAGAAGCAATGCACGTCTTGGGGAAGGGGATGTATTGAAAAATCGCTTAAGGAAGCTAGTTTCTATTATTGGTTATCCTAGTATTTATACTAGTTCCTTAGCTTATTACAACCCATTAAGTACTACGTGATCTTAAATCATGCATCCTTATATTATTGGAGTAAAACACTAGAGGCAAACATGGGTCATAACACGATTCATGTGAATTCTTTGGGAGAGGGAGCGAAATCATATTCATATACCCCTACACGTAGTGCTTTGGAAATCTTATGATGGCAAATGGGGTAATTCTCTTGTGTTGTGAGGGCACATGCTTGACGAAACAATGAAATTCGTGTCAGATGTCTTGATAAGTTGATTTGCACAAGTTGCCAAGGTCAGTGATTCTTCGGGTTAGGAGGTCTTAATGTGGTGTACTTCATTGTATTGATGAAACCATGCATGTTTTTCTTGATTTGCTATCTTAAATATGTCACATTATGATCGTAGATTGAATGGTTGAGCCAAGTGTTCGCTGGCAATGGGTTTCAATTGCATGAGATGTGAGTATTGTTCGAGCGAACAATGTTTTAAGTGTGGGGTAAGTGATCTTGGCGAAATTTCATGCCAAAGAGAAGTGATACTCAAATACTTCATTTCGACTTGTTTATCTATTGTTATGTACATTCTCATGATTCTTAGGTAAATGTGAATTTATACTAACCAAAATGATTAGTGTTGTTTTGAAGGTAGAAGGAATTTTCTGAAGCTAATCTACAAGTTGGTGAAGTGCGAGAATGGACTTGGAAGCAAGAAGTGGAAGTTGACAAGGGAAGTTGGCAAAAATAGGGGCTCACTTATTAAACATTTGTGTCCGCTACCATCGTTGGGCATTACGCACGGGATGAATAATTTATGTCAAATTCCAGTGGAGGAGTTCGCGTTACCTCAGTGGCACAGAAGCGTGCTCCGCGTGCCTCCGTGTCACATCAGTATTGTGCAAGACCTCGAGTTCCGGTGAGCGTGCGCGATAGCACCATGGCACAGGAGGCAGAGCTCCCGCGATACATGTCGTGCCACGCTGAGGTGCGATTATCAATGAGCTGAGTTCCAGTGGGGTCCGCGATAGCCCGAGTAGCAACGGAGGTAGTGCTCATGACTGCTACATTGCCCACGTTGCTTGTTATTCAGGAAAATTCTCAATAGTATAAATAACAACTTAGGTTTTATTTTAAAATTCTGATTTTTTAGCAAGAACGTGGGTAGCGAGGCAGTTAAGAGGATGAAAATTCTAGGGTTATTCTCTTCCATTTTCTCTTTAATTTCAATTTCTTGTATGAATTCTACTTATTTGTGAAGATGTTTAATCAAAATGTGTGGCTAATTCAATAACTAGCTGAGGTTAAGGATAATTGTAGAGGAATGTAATCATTAATCATTTAGTTTCATCTTTTCTTCAATGGTTGTTCTATCAATTCTGGTTTTTACTGCATTAATGTTTGGCCAATGTTAATGTATATCTTAGGAAATCAATTTTGATTCTGAGGAAAGTAATTGGACAGATGTGGTGGTAAGGATATGATCTTTTCTTAGCTGAGAAAATTGAAAAAAAGATTTACGTTCAGAATAGAAATATATCTGAAAGTCTTATTAGTCATTTTTGGAATCGGTTATGTATGCTTAGAGCACAAGAGCATGAAATTCTTATATCACGAAATGTAGAATAAGGTCTCATGATTCTTTAATTGGATAGGAGTCTAAAGATCCAATCCATAGGCAGGTAATTCCTGACCCCTAGCAACCGAAGAAGATTAGCTGAATTAGATTAATAAATTACATCCCTGCATGTTTGCCTTAACCTCGGCTTGTTCATTGCTATTGTTGAGACTTAATTATAATCTTGACTTAAATTCTTATTACTTAGTAATCTTAACTAATAAAACATTAATTGTTTAGTTGAAATTTCATAGAATATCGTTCACTAACGCTTAGGTTAATTACTGCCGTAGTTCTGTACCTGTGGGATCGATACTTGGCTTGAAATAAAGACCAACTTTTACTCTTTGTGACAGCCACATGCACTTGCGTGTAGTTTTGCTTGAACAAGACTATTCCCATTATCGCAGTCCAATGAAGTGCTAGCCCCATACCTTTGTAGAAACTCTGAGCCCATACACAAAAATTTTACTAGACTCTGCATCAGGTGGGCAAGCACAGAAGACTTATGATGAGCTACACACTTTGTTGAACCACGGTGCTCGGGAAATCGAGTGGCACAACGAGTCAACAAGAGGGCGGGAAAGAAAAAACGGGGCTCATAGAGATAGATGGTGTAAATGCCTTGTGGCTTACCGGCTAGCATCATTGACATCAAATGATGACTCAATTCAATAAGGCGAGTATGAACAGCCGGCAAGGACAAGTAAATGCGGTCCGGCAAGCTCCGAGTTAGTGGCCAATCTGCGACAATAATGGGCACAATGCGGAATCATGCGGACCAAATCTGAATAGGTCAATTTTGTTGGGAATGTTCACTTAGGAACAATTAGAATTTTGGGAACAGCTACAGCAAGAATTGGCAGATCCACCCGAATTTTTCTTGGGGTGGAAATCAAGCAAAGTGCAGCAACCTCGGCAACGCGAGCGGGAAGAATGATGGCTAGTTGAGCTGACAACATTAAGGAGGCGTTGCGAGAAGATTATGGAACCACAGACCCAATTAGCATAGAATCAGGCGAGGATGGCATCGAGACTTGAAAAATCAGCGGTTAGCCACCCGCAATCTAGAGAAAGCGAGATGGGTCAAATAGCGGCTACTCACCACACTAGACCGCCGGGGAGGATTACCTAGTGACACATACACAAACCCTGACGGAGTTAATGCCATGAGTACGAGGTGGCAAGCAATTGGCTAATGCAACACCGAAGATAGGAAGTACTTGAGGTGCAACGGGTTAGTTGAAAGGGACCATCCATTGAAGAAGGAAGGGCTCAGTGTTGTGCAACAAAATGCAAAATCATCATTGCGGCCAGCACAAAGACTACCACCACCATTTTCACAAAGATTCAGAAAACGGCAAGGAGGAGGGAATGCTTTAGAAAGTTCTTTGATATTTTCAAAGAACTTCACCTAAATTTTCCTTTGCTTGATGTTTTGCAGGGAATTCCCAAGTATGCTAAATACATGAAAGATGCGGTGGCCAACAAAGTTAGATTGGTGGATGTTCAAGCGGTAGCAGCTTGTTGAGGAGTACGGCCACGGGGTAATGAGCAAGATACCTAAAAAAGCTCAAAGACCACGGGAGTTTTGCCCTCCCCAGCACAAATTGGTAAAGCTGAGGTGATAAGAGATCTATGTGATTTAGGGCAGCAGTTAATCTAATGCTATCTTTGTTCCCCAACACCTTGGGGTTGGTCATAGAGATCGACACAATTGATCTTTGCGGTAGCGGACAAGCCCGAAAAGTGGCCCGAGATGGAATAATCGAGGAACTTCTCATCAAAGTGGTTAGGATTCATCATACTTGCTAATTTTGGCCCATATTGGATTTTAAGTTGATGATAAGGTACCCCCTAATCTTGGTACGACCATTTTTGTCCACTAGAGGAGAAGCGATTATTAATGTAAGAAGCGAGGACCACTGAAAATGAGGTCGATGATGAAGAAGAACTCTTAGGGTCTGCAAGAGATTAGCCCACCACATTACAGAGACCTTTGTAAGGTCAGTGTGTTATCAGGAGGCTAAGAGTGGAGTGGCAGATTCCACAAGTTCCACGGTCATAGGAGATGATTACTTTTCAGCGAGAGATCGATGGAGGGCTTACACTAGAATAGATGTTGGAGGAAGAGAGGAATAGAGTGGAGGATGTTCCATTGAAAATAAAAAGAGAAGAAGATGGTTCTCGAAAGGAACACGGGTATGAGGATGTCCTGAAAAGGATAGTCCACGTCATTCTGCGGCTTGTAAAATTAGTTGCTTGGGAGGCAACCCACGCAAGGATACCACAAGTACAATGTTAATTTCCTTGATTTGTTGATTTTGTTTATGTTCATCTTGTTGTTGTTTTTGGTGGAGATTTAAGCACGGATGGAGGGGAAGTACGAGTACCCTTAGAGGAGAAGATAAGGAGCATGAAAGAGGGAAAGTGTGGGGTCGAGCCACTTATTCAAATGAAGAAAAACATGTTGTTAGCTAGTCCTAGAGGCCTCGGGGGTATTTCTCACCCTTTTGAAGTTTAATCGTGAGCTTTGAGGACATAGCATGATTCAAGTGTGAGATGAAGGAAATTTCAAAAATTTTTGTGCTTAATGATTTTAGGTGAATGCCAGTGCTTGACGGGTATTTGTTGAGGAAAAATTTTTGAGTTAAGCATGATTCACCCACCCGTTGGTTTTCTTTTGATTCTTTTCGGCGGAGGGCACTTTGGTGAATAATAAAAATTTTATTGTGTACGTACATAGTTGTTTTTTTAGTCGTGGTTAGGAACTATTCCCGACGATGGATGAATGGCGGCCGTCTTGAGGGAAAATTAGTCAATAGGTTTTGGTTTTTGAACCCATAGTTAATTGATGGCTTGATATTCTTGTTCTGTGCTATACATGATTGTGAGATGCAAGTGTGGTTAGTGTTGAAGCATGTGAAGTTTTATAACTTTGTTTGAGACACCTAGGATCTTGTATGTGACTCTGTGTGCTTAAACCATAATTTTGAATTCTTGTGATTAGCTTAGTAAGAGTCTGATGAATTTGTCTTCAATTGAGCATGTGCAATGAGTGTAGGTTTTGTATATTCCGCATGCTATTGTGTAATGTAGAACTTGCACGGTGTGTATACAAAACTAAATGAGGATGTCGATTGTAGGAGATGATGTAGGCATTTCTTTGAATAAGCCTAATTTTTATCCCTCGCTTCACCTACCTTGAATGTCTTATCCTAGTTAGCCCATTGAGCCTTAAGCCTATTCTTTGATGGATACAACATAAAAGATTAATTCCTTTTCTTTCATTAGCCTTAAATTTGATCCGAAACTCCTAAGCGTTTAAGTGAAAAAAAAATCCGAAAAGAATAAGGGGTAAGAATTGCGAAAAATAAGAAAAATACTGGTTGTGGGATTTTAGGGAAAGGATTAGAGGTGCACGTGTTGAAAATGCTTGAGTATTAGTCGGGAAGTAGAAGAAAACAAATAAAAAAAAAGTTGTTTAACTACTCAGGTACTAATAAGCTAAATTATTAGCAAAAATGAAGCAGAAGAGGAAATTTAAGATTGAAAAGAAGGAGGAGAAGTAAAGAGAAGAGATGCCCGTAATAAATGTATGATGTATTAAAAGTGCTTAGGGAAGATAGTCACTATTGTTAGCCATAACAGTACCTACCACTTCCTTGGCTTACATTACTAACTTAATAAGTCCTACTTGATCTTACGTTCAAACATCCTTAAATTAGTGAGTATAACACTAAGGGCAAGCTTATGGGTCAATACAAGTGGCATGTGAATTTTTTGTGAGAGTGAGCTTAATTCTTATTTATATACCCATGCAGTATCATTTGAAAATTTGGAGAAATGGGTAACTTTCTTGTTGTGAGGAACATGTTCAATGAAGGATACAATTCATGTCGAATTTGTTGATCATTGTTTGCATGAGGTTGTTGAGTTTAAGAGTCGATTCTTGAGGTTACGAAGTCTTAACATAGTTATATTTTATTTTAATGGTTAAATCTTGCATACTCTATTTTTAACTTGCTATCTAAAACAATCGTTGTAGCCGTAGCATGACTTGTCTTGCTCAATTAGCTATGCTGTGAGTCACTTCATGTGTATGAGATGTAAAGGGTTTTTCACTTGTGAACAAGGCTTTAAGTGTGGGGTAGTGATCTTGGGCACAATTAAGTGCCAGTGCTATTTTATAACTTAGTTTAGTCATGTTTGTCTATTTATACACTTACATTCTCATGTGATTTTATGTAACTTTGAGTATGCATAACCAAATGATTGAGTCGCATTTTTGTAGGTGTAAAATACATTTGAGGGACTAAATAATGAAGGGTGAAGTGATGAATGGAAGTTGGAAGAGAATTGCAAAAGTTGGCAAGAAAGCATGCCATGCCATGGCCAGCACGCCAGACGGTGTCACAACGTTGGCGTGCGCCGCGCCCAATTCCGTGCCATGCCATGTCCATGCACGCGAAAGGGGCAGGAAACCAGGGCGCCTGCGCCAGCACCGTGCCACGCTAGGCAATGCTGCCGCGCCATAGGCCATGTCACACGAGGCCATCGTGTAGGTCCAGCGTCGTGCCACGTTAGCCATCGCGCCATGCCTCGGCCAAGTATTATTTCAATGCAAATTCCAGTGATCCTACAGCACGTTACTTCCGTGCCGCGAACCCATTCCATGACGGCCAAATTTGTAAATTCCCTACTTACTATAAAGTAAACCCTTAGCTAAAATAATTTATCACGAAATATTTTCTGAAAACCGTAGAGGGCGAAGGAAAAGTGAAGAACTCACCTAGGGTTCACCAATTTGCATTCTCTTTTACCTATTCTTGTAAGTTCACTACTCTAAACATGTTTTGAGTTATTGTATGAATATGAGTGGCTAAAACCCTTCCTCGAGGTTGAGGCCAAGTGAGATGATTGTAATTGCATGAATTTGTTTGGTTTGATCGTAAATTTTTTTGTCTTGTTCTTCATTATTGTTGTTTTTATGTGATCACCATCAAAACAAATGTGTTAAGCTTAGGTAAAGGTTGAAATAGTAACTCTAGGCAAGAACATAGGAATGTAGGGAGAAAGTTCTTATCTTTCGATATGATTAGCAATTAGGATAAAATAATATGCCTAAAGTGTCTTGCTTGGTTAATAAAATGGGATGATAGCAAGACACCGGCTTAGAATTATCACTCCACCATAACACTCCACCACTCGTAGAAGTAGTTGTGAAGCTAAGTTGGATTAAATGATTAGAGGTACAAAAGTCCCTAATCAAGAGCATAAACCCCGTAAACCACATCGATGTAGTTGAACTGCCCACGAACTAGGATGTCACATCCCGCTCAACGATGTAGTTGCAAATCTAGTTTGTCGTGTTTAGAGGCTCGAGAGACCATGAACATCGCATGTTTCAACTTTGTGAGAAAACAATTGATAATATCATACTTGACCCATTACGAAGTGTGGCGTTGCATCATTATCCGGCCTTAACTCTAGTTTCTTCTTATATTGTTTCCAGATTGTTTTGTGACCACCCCAAAACTTAATTATAGTTTACCAAAAACTCCTATAATCAACACTTGTGAAGGTTAATCTCATACTTGAACTTCATAATTTGCTGAATTGGTCCAGTCCCTGTGGGTTCGACATCCGGCTCTTGACAAGGGCCACTGTATTATTTGTACAACTGCGTACGCTTGCGTGTGCATTGGAGCGCGAACAATAGTTGGGGCCTCAGATGTAGCGGTTGGCCTTTCCTACAAGGCGATTCGGACACGCAACCCTTGGAGATCGTCTTTCTAGCCTTAAGGTAGGAAATGAAGCGACCTACAGGCACAACTGAACTACCCTTCAACTCTATGACTGGCTCACCCAGAAATCTGAACTCTACTATAAAGCTTCTACAATTCACTAAGGCATAGCATACAAATAGCCAATCCATGCCGAGGATAACATCAATATAGGCCATGGCTAACTCTACTAAATCTGCCGAACTGACATTCTGAAGGACTGTGATAGGGAAATTTCCATACACCTGTCTAGCTATAATTGAATCACCAATTGGAGTTGAGATGGAGAAGGGTTCTGATAATATTTTGGAAGTAACTCTGAAACTACTAGCTACATAGGGCATCACAAACAACAATGTAGCCCCTAGATCTTACAATGAATATACATCAAGATGGAATACTCGTAACATACCAATGACTACATCCAGGGAGACCTCCTAGTCTTGGAAGGATGCTAGGGTATAGAATCTGTTTTGGCATTGTCCGCCACCTGTGCTAGTAGATTCCCTCTGCTGAGCTGGGTGTGCTGGTGGAGCTCCTGAAATACAAGTTGGACCTTTTCCCCTATCATGACCCTATCTGGCTGCTGGGCAATCTCTAAGAACATGCCTGAGCTTCCCGCACTTGAAGCAAGCACCTGTACCCGCCAAACATTTGCATTTGTGCCTACAGGAACACCTTCTACACTCTGGGATACTGGACTATGCGGGCCTGCTTCTCTGTCCTCTAGATCCTGATGCTCTCCCCCTTTGGTCGCGCCTAGATCTGGATGACACACTCATAACCGACGGTGTTGGGCTGAAGATCTCTCGTGGGACTATTGCTAGTGCCCACCACCTTGTCTTTGCTGAGAGAACCCATAGTTGTATTTCCTGGACCTCATGACCTGTCTCTCTCTTAGATGCACCGCCTCCATCTACTGGGCATACAAAACCATCCGAGGAAAATCCATATCCCGATGAAGCATGGAGGTCCTTCAATCCTTGTCCAGGTAGTCCGCGACTCCATGTACAAACCTGCTCACTTGAGCTCTCTAATCAACCACTAACTCTGGTGCATACTTGGACAGACGAGTGAACTCTAAATCATACTCCTGCACTGTCATCTTCCCTTGTCTCAGATTCACAAATTCAGCTACTTTAATCTCCTCATCTCACGAGGGAAGAACCGCTCTAGAAATGTGGCATGAAACTTATCCTAACCAATAGAACTTGCTCCCACTACCCTACTATCCTTCCACTGTTTAAAAAAAATGTGCACAACCCCTTCAACTGATATGAGGCTAAATCGGCGCACTCCTCTCTAGTCACCCCCATGACCTGGGTGATCTGTAGAATCTCATCGATGAACTCATGTGTATCCTCATCCATCTTTGACCCAAGAAACTCCAGATTATTTATCCTTAGAAGATTCCTGACCCTCGTTGTCGCCGCCTTCATATTCTAAGGGAAATGCGCTACCACCTACTAGTTGACCTGGGCAGTCAAGGCCTGAGCTAGCATCTAAACAGCTGCCCTGAACTCAATATGGGCAACTGGCTCGGGTATATGCTCCGCATAGGATGGTAGGGCCTGCTGATGCCCGTCTCCATTGTCATTCTCGTGGACATTTTCATTTTCGTTTCTCCTTCTGTTAACTCCACGGGGAGGCATGATTCTGCAAACACGTATATAGCACGAGGTAGAAAGATAGAGAGAATCTCATCGCATGACTTAGATCATGAAAGAAGCGAACATTTTCTAAATATATCATAGCCTCTTCGTCATAAGTGTGGCATGCTTCATACCCATTAAAAAGACTACTTATTGCAGCTTTCAGACACCCTAGGACACTTTAATACCTAATGCTCTGATACCAAGTTTGTCACGACCCAAACATAAGCCTGGATCGAGACACAGGACAAAAACCCCGAGAGGCACCAAGTCGACCCATGACATGAACATACATATAACTCGATCATATTAAAGAGGAAGATCAACATAATAAGCATAGAAGAAATCTAAACATAGCATGACTTCATAACATACAACACGAGTCTAAAGCTAAATACAATCTATGTCTGAAAAGCCTCTATTTCTGATGAGTTGATGGGATAAGACCCCAACTAACTCTCTAAATCAGAAATTAAAAATGTAAAGATAACTGATAAGGAATAGTCCTCGAGAGATAAGGACTCATCAACTGAAACTGGATATGCTACTCTAGAAGGCTGGCTAGAAACGAGGCTGAGTCTAAATATCGGGGCATGTATCATGAAACAATACAACACAGAGTATCCGGTCAGTAAGTGGAATGTACTGAGTATGCAAGGTAAGTAAAATTGTTAAGCAAAATCATTGAACATGCATAATATAAAACATAATCAAGATAAGATTCTGAGAGTAGGGCTTGCATGCTATTTTCTGAAATCATGATCTGAACATAACTGAACATCATAACTGAATCGAATGACCTAAAGCTGCAAACTGATAATCATAAATAAAATTGAACATTAGGTCAAACCTGAGGAAAACATAATATCATGACTAATGTACATGCATAACTGAAATTATGAGGAATAATGGGCGACTTGTCATATAACTGACTTTATAACGATAGAGCTTATGTGATCCCGACTATTGCACTCAAATAGCCGTCTAAAGCCCTGTCAGGGCTAAAGATACTACCGTGATATCAATATCAAGCTCAATGCCTCTTGGGGGTAGGGGAAAGCTCCAAAGGAGGTCCCAAATAATTTGATCTTACCTACATTGGCGTGTTGTTCTACGACATAGGGTTGACTGACCCTTAGCCTACTTGGTGCTAGACACTACTCCCAAAAACATACATATGCTTTCTATCATTTTTCAATGAATCTGACCATCATCTAGTGAAAAAGATAAATAATAACATACATGCATAATCTAAAATCATAACATGAGGAGCCTTGGCTCAAACCATATCACAAGCTGAAAATAATAGGAGTCTTTACTCCAAAACCATGTGGTAACCTAATTCATGAAATCATAAAACATACTTGATCATATGGGCTTGCCCAATAATTTAACATACTTGAAATCACTTTATTCACTTTGAAAACATGAACATACACATGGGTATATTTGAATCATACGTTATTCATAAACATCTCATCACATTTAAACTCATAACTCATGGATCTCAACCTTCATGAACATTCATAGATGGGCATCATAATTTAGAAAGCTTAAAAACATAAATTTATAATTTAAAAAATTATAAAATCTTCCCATTAATCATAATTCATCATTTAAAATATGCTTAGATCATACCCATGATTAAAACATAGGAATTCATGCATGGGTAAAAACCCCATGGGATCATCAATTAGAACATCATGAATTGAGAGAGAATTGGGCATGGATATGGACAATTGCACCCATTCATAGCCTTACATACCTAAAAGGATCTGATTTTCACACTTCCTTGATAGCCCAAAGAGAATTTAGGAAGAACTTGGGAGAACTAGCCTTTATCGCCTTTAAAACTTCTAAACTTGCGTGCATGAATTAGGATAGGTTTAGAATGACTTAACCCTTCTTAAAACACTTCATTATGAAGTTAAAATGATGTAGTTTAGGCCTTAGGAATATAGGAATTACGAAAAAGTCCTTAATAAACTCACATGGAAAAACAAACTACCAGTCCCAATGAGGTATTGGACGGGTCATCGTCAGTGGAAATGACTCGTGGCCTAGATCCATTGTCTTCACTAGAAATTACATCTAGAATGTCACCACGATGCACTTAATGATTCATTACCGGTGACCATGACTCATGGTCAACTCCCGCTGCCAAAAATCCTCCTAGGGTCACCACGAGCTGCACCATAACTCGTGGTGTACCTGAGGAGTCGTAGTGATGACCCGTTAGGTGCACTGCCTATTCTTCCTTCATCCTCCAACAACCCTCGGCCACAACTGACCTAAAGAGTCGTGATGCTGACCACGACTGATTGTCATATCCGTTGACCACTCAAAACTAAAATTTCCAACAAGTCCCAGCCTCTCCTTTTGGGTCACCTAATGACTAGGGGGGTTCCTGACGGGACACTAGACGACTCGTCCTATAGCCTAGTGCAGAATTTCCTATTTTTTTTATTTCAACTCTAGGGTCTGATCTTAGGGCTTTTGTGGTATAACAAGACACCATAATGGAGATAGGACAGCCGCAAAGGTCCTCCCGTCTAGATTCTACTGGCAAATCCTGTTCAAAGATGCATGCGCTTTTGTGAAATCATATAATTGCCGCCAACGAATAGGTAAAATTTCAAGGAGACATGAGATATCTCAAAATAGAATTATGGAAGTCTAATTGTTAGATTGGTTGGGGTATAGACCTCATGGGCCCCTTCATTCCATGAAATGGTAATCTGTAGATACTGGTAGTAGTGGATTATGTAATTAAATGGGTGGAGGTAGTGCCATTGCCAACGACTGATTCCTAAGTAGTGACCACATTTCTGAAGAAGAACATATTCACTCATTTTGGGATGCCTTGAGCCATCATTAGTTATGAAGTAGGCATTTTTGTAACAGACTCTTTAATAATCTACGACAAAGTATAATGTGAAGCATAGGGTGGCCAAAATTTATCATCCCCAGACTAGCATACAGGTGGAGGTGTCTAATCGAATGATCAAGAAAAACCTCAAAAAGATAGTGAGCATTAATAGGAAGGACTAGTCAAGCAAGCTAGATGATGCGGTTTGGGCTTAAAAAACTGCTTATAAAACTCCTATCGGCACTTCGTCTTATAGGTTGGTTTTTGGGAAGGCGTGTATCTGCTTGTTTAACTAGAACACTAGGCATATTAGTCCATTCCAAAGTTGAATGTAGACATAAAGGCTACTGGGGAGAAATGATTATTACAGCTTCACGAGCAGGATGAGTTTCATTTGAATGCTTAAGAGAACACTATGTTGTATAAGGAGCATATGAAAGATTGGCATGACAAGCATATTCAGCCTCGTGAGTCTGAACCTGGAAAGATGGTATTACTTTACAATGCAAGACTAAGTTGTTTTGGGGAAAGTTGAAATTCAAATGATCAGGCCCTTTTGAATCATTAGAGTAACATCGCATGTTGCAGTTGAGTTGAAACCCTTGGAATCAAACAAGACCCTCTTGGTGAAAGGTGTGAAACATTATTTTTTGGGTGATGTGGAAAGAAAGAAGACCTCAATTTCTTTGAGAGGGAAATAAGAGGACTCGCATCGGGTCATGGCATTAAATTAGGTACTGCCCGGAAGGCAACCCGACAATGTCATACCACAATGACAATTAAGGCCCTTATTGGGAGGCAACACTTTTGTAACTTATCTTGTTGTTTTATGGAGATGTACAGGTGATTTGAGGTGGATACATGTGGAAACAGTTAGGAAAAATTGAAGTTCGTATAGGTGCAATGACAGTTTCACCCCCCCCCTAGAGAAAAACTTTAGGACAAAGATTTTTTGACACATGGATGCACTTCTTGTCCTGCCGTGCTAGGCCTAAAACTTTAGAATTTTTTTTTTGGACAGGTAGGCACTCAGGCGGGCACACCGCACTAGGGGTGTTTGGGATGAATTTTTTTTGGGTTCAATGGTCTACCAGACCCAAGGACCCTAAATTAAAATAAAACCCCACCCCAACTCATATTGTAGTCCCTCATTCATTCTCCTCTTACAAAAAATTAGAAAAAAGTCGTGCCTCCCCCTTCTCTCTCTAACCCGTAACTTTCCTCTTCCTCTTCTCCTCCATTACTTTCTTTTTAAAAGTTGGTAAGGCAAGGCTCTACAACACAAGTAAGTAATTTTTCTCTCTATTAGTAGATAATCTCATAGCTAAAGCATGTGGCCCCATTCCATCTCTTCCCCTATCTAAACCCATGTTCCACCATTGTTGGAAAAATTAATGAACTTAAAGAAAATGAGTCACCCATGACTTTAAATTCACGGATATGTCAATAAAGTAGCTTATTATTGTTAAATTTGAAGTTAATTGTAATTTTAAAGTTGTGCGTGTGTGGGTGAAGGTTCTAGTGAACTTGGGTGATACTTTCATGAAATCTATAGATTACAGTATTATTGGAGTTAGGACGAAGCATAAATTTAATTGTATTTGTTGAGGATTTGAAAATCATAAAGACTTAATTGTTGAGACAGAATTTTAAAAATGATGTTGTAAATAGGGAAAATTCTCTACAAGTGAATGTCCTGAATTAGTGGAATTATTGGGAATGGAGCTTTGAAGCACTCCATGTGTTGTTAAAAAAAATAAAAATAAAATTATGTTATAAGTTGTGATGAAATATTGAGAACATTGTGGATATATTATGTGCAATCCAAAATTTTTATTAAACAAATTGAATACAGTGAGCTTGTGATGTTTGAGATAACAATCGGGGAAGTTTGAGTACCCTATTTGACAAACTCTCAACACCGTGCTAGAAAATTATGTGTGAGTTCATTTTTCCACCCAAAATACCTAATTAGCTAGCTGTGTAATTCATGAACTAATTTATGTGTATGTTATTGTGTGTGGATGAAAAGTACCATGGCCTCGAAAGCTGACAAAGGGAAAGTCGCGGCGACTTCAAGTAAAGGAACCAAAAGATTGAAGAAAGAAGTAGCCAGCTCATCAATCCTAAGAGCACCATCAGAGAGGAGATTTGGGGTGACACTTGTGGAAGAATATGGCCTGAAACAGTTCAACTTATAGAAAGGAGCCAAGTATTACCTAGAGAGTTGGATTGACGAAGGTAGTCTAGCGATGGAGTTCCCAACAATTCGAGAAACTGTCCATGGCTTGGGATTGGAATTTTTATTATTAGAGCTAGGTGATTAAAACCCCACTTTAGGTCAAGAGTTTTATGCCAATTGGAACACTACACCTGGTTAGACCAATGTGAGGGGCCAAGTAATTCACTTTTGAATAAAAACATTCAATGAGTTACTTGGTACGACTCTAAAAAATGTAGAGCTCTACTTTCAATTAAATGAGAAACCATCCTATGGGGACATTCGACACACACTGTGTGGTGAACACTCAGCATCTAGATTGACAAGGAGTGACATTGGAAATTACTCAACACTCCCATTCTCATACTTTTCTAGAGCAGCCCAGGTAAGGGTGAAGATTGTTGGTGCGGTGATTCTTTCGGGAAAGAACATATTGGATATCACCATTGAGAGTGGTTTTTGTGTATATGCTGATGAAGGGGCTTTTAATTGACATTGGAACAGTGATTAGAGATAACATGAGGTGATTTAGGGACAACTTCTGATGGAGGTCTTGCTATAACAGCTCTTTGACTAATTTTCTGCATCATCACGGGGTTAAAGAGGAGGAAGATGATCTCTGCATACCTTTAGTACGACACTTGGTAGGCCAGTTGATTGATATGGACAAGGTGAAGGAGTCAAACACTATGATCAGACCCATGCTTACCTAGGCTGAGCATCAGGCTCACGATAATAGTGGGAGAGATTATATGTTTGGCATGTTTGATTTTCAGCTACAAATTAGAGGTCAACCAATGATTGATGCTGAGATGGCTGCACTGGAGGGTAGTATCTACTGATTGAGAGTGTCATGCTGATGTACAAAGTGGACCGACTTTTGCGGAGCCACTTGATGATGATGAAGTTTATGATGAGGATGACGAGGATGACGCGACTATAGGCATGATGTTGGTTGACGACACATATAATGTTGATGATTGAGATTTTTTCCCGACGATGGTGATAATGCTGATGAAAGGCATATTTACTCATTTATCAATCATATTTTTTTCATACATAGCTATGTTTTAAGAATAAATCGTATGTGTTTTCTTGTGTTTGCTTATGTTTTCTTGTGTTTTATGATATATTTGTGAAAAAGAGCTAATGCACATGATTAATTGATTTTAGGGCATGAAGTGATGAATTTGGGCTTAATTGTGGCTAAAAGAGCAAGAATTAAAAAATAGGATTGACGAAACGAGTATAATAGAAGTTCACAGCACACAGGCATAGTTGTGCTATGACCTGTACGCCACACAGGCCTGGTTGGTGCACCAGGAGATGCGACGTTCTAGGAAACATGGCGCATAGAGGGGCACTATGCACAGGAAGTGTCCAGGCGTGGTAGATTTCAATCCTAGTTCGACTAGGAATAGAATCTACAAATCCCAATTCTAATTTAAGAAGGAACAACAAAGGCTTAATCTACAATTATAAATATCATTTATTCTATGTCTATGGTGTGTGGTGGATTCTAGTACAATTCATAGTGTTGCACAATTCATATATTATGAATTTGTGTAATAGCTTAGTTGAGTATTTGTTGGAGAATACATCATATTTTTGTGACTCAATATATCTTTAGAGATTTTGTTAACAACTTTGTATTATCTTAAGTATTCCATTATGATTTCTTCTACATCTTTTGTTGTTATTCTCATAAACATGAGCGGCTAAATCTCTTAATCTAGGGTTGTAGAAACCATGATGGATAAATGAACATAGGCATAATAAAATAATAATTCTTAAATACTAAATTGGGTGAATTCTTATTCTCTTCGTTTTAATTAGGTTTAGTAGTTGCAAACATTGAAACGTGACATATTTTCAACTTGCGCGACCAAGGAGGTTGAAGTTAGGAAAATAGAATAACATTGGCAATTTTAAGCTACCAACCCTCATTAAGTCAAGACTTATGGCAAGGGAAATATATACACACTTTGAGTTCGAGCAGAGATAAGTGAAATTCATCTATGTAGGTCGAGAGACATTAGATGAAATTAATCGTCAGTCTTACAAAAAATTCACCAGGATAGATCACTAGTAAAAGCCTACTAAGTTATAAAATCATGGGGACACAGTCCTAGTTTTGTCTTGATAAT
>JACEIK010002338.1:101010-118779 GCA_018107945.1 Datura stramonium
AGTTAGTTTATTTAGCATTACCATATTGCTTCTTCCCTAATCCCTGTGGGATCGACACCAACCTATGTTGGATTACTATATTTGACAACGACCACTTTATACTTTAATTACATGGTGTAATTTGGGTGTGCCAAATTTTGGCGTCGTTGCCGAGGAATATGATTAAGAAATGCCTAAGCTTGACTAGTAGTCTCTATTTTGTCATTTACGTTTTCATTTTCTTTTTTGTGTTGTCATAGGATAGCATGGCGAATACTGTGGTACAAATTGATCTCCCATCGGAGGAGATGATGGAGGTGTAAAGAGCCGAAATTGTGCGCCAAGTAGCGGAAGCTCGACTTGTTAAAATAGCTAGAAGAGTTGAGGCTATTAATCTTGCTGCCTCCTTGGTAGAGAGGAACCACCACAGCCCTCGTCATGATTGACATAATGTTGTAGATAATGTGCTCTTTGAGGGAGAGTTTGAGCAAGAGGGAGTTAGCTACATAGGAGCCATTGTTCCACTAGCACTTCCAGCAAATGCGAAATTTGATGTGACAAGTACTATGATGCAATTGTTGAGCGTGAAAGGGTAGTTTAATTGTTTGTCCAGCGAGGATCCAAACCAACATCTGATAAATTCAACGGTATCTGTGTTGCCTATAGGATACCCAGAGTCTCCCAAGAGGCCATTAAGCTCCACTTATTTCCATTCTCACTAGCTGGGGAAGCTACTTTGTGTCTGAATGAGCTTCCAAACGTGTCTATCACTACTTGGGCAGAACTGACTGCAACTTTGTTGGGGAGATTCTTCCCACCCTCACGGATGATGCAGTTGAGGGATGAAATTAATTACTTTAGACAATTACCCAGGTAAGCTCTGCATTAGGCATGGTTAAGGTTTAAGAAGAATTAAAATAGTATCCTAATCACAAGCTTCCTGAGGAAGTCCTTTAGGAGGTATTTTATAGGTCGTTGAGTGCCTCGAACAAAGCTGTGGCATATGCTATAGTTGAGGAGTCCGTGATACCCCACACTTTTACAGAAGCTAGTGAAATACTGGATAAAATGACTAAGACCAACAGTGTATGGCACATTAGAGAATTTGAGGCCGTTGTAGTGAGCTACTCTAGCGGAATGACAGTAGAGTAGCGGAAAAAAAAAGAACAAGACCAGGATATGGCCGGTCATGACCCAAATGTAGACCCGGATCGAGACATGGGACGAGGAGCCCCGAGAGAATCCAAGTCGACCCTTTGCATGAAGATATATCAAACACAATCATGTAAAGCAGAAGATTTAGCATAATAGACATGGCGGAATTCTAATCATAACATAACATTAGAATCGGAATTCACTTAATACATGACAGGCTGATTACTATATACAGTCTGAAAGCCTCTAACATATCTGATGGGTTGATCGAACAACACCCCCAACTAACCCGACAAGTCTAAAAACTGAAAATATGAGATAACTGGTAACGAATGGTCCTCGAGAGATGAGGACTCACCACTAAAACTAGATGCTAACTCCGGAGAACTAGTTAATGACGGGGCTGAGTTTGAAGATCGGAGCCTGTATCATGAAACGATATAGCATAGAGTATACCGTCAGTATGTAGAATTTACCGAGTATGCAAGGTAAGTAAAACTGCTTAAGCAAGTAAAAATCATTAAAACATGCATGATATAAAACATAATCAAGATAAGAATCTAAGAATCNGAGTATGCAAGGTAAGTAAAACTGCTTAAGCAAGTAAAAATCATTAAACATGCATGATATAAAACATAATCAAGATAAGAATCTAAGAATCAAGATAAGAAGATCAAGTAACTGAACTACAATGACATGTAATGACCAACTGAAATACTAGAAACTGAGCAACAGAAATATAATAGAGATGGTCAATAATGACCTTGACTGATAGTCATAGACATGCCCTAAATCTGAGATACTAGTATGGGCTAACTGTACTGAGCTGAGATAAACTGAAACTGTGCTGACTAATGGGAGAGTCTATAACAGACATATAACCACGTGAGTTAAACGTGGAGTCCAATATATACACCCTATCGGTAGGACCCAATAAACCTTTCCAGGGTATAAAGGCATGAGTATGGTGATCACAAGTCTAGGGTCATAGTGCAATTAAAATAACCTACGGTGGCAACAAAGTTATGGGAACCTGGGTGCATTAGAACAACCGTCTGCTCGGTGTTAAGCCCTACTCCCGCTGGATAGTCCTAAGCTGACTAATTAGCTGATAGCTCGAAGTTGGAGCCCAAGACTAAGTCGGGGATACCTATGTGGAAGTACCCTGAGAGTTTTATCAGATCGAATTTTATAACTGGTGTTCTAAGACTAGCTAGATATGCTTATCTGGAAGCATCGTAGCTGTCTAAAGAACAAACTGAAACTGAAGCTAGTAGTTCCAAGAGTGGTCAAAGCTGCTTATCTGGAAGTGTCATAATCTTCTGAGGAACCAACTAAAATCTGATAACTGATAACTGTGAGACACCACTAACACCTCAAGAAAAGACTGTAGTCAAATTGATCAGCTGACATTTTTGAATAATACCGAGTATACTAATATTCTGACTGAAACTGGACTAACATGCATCTAACTGAGATTTCAACTAATTTTAACAACAAGGGAATCCCAACACTAATAGAATCAAGCAACATGAATAATTAGTCATAAATGCAAGACTAAAATTTTCTGAATGCCAAAGCTAGGGCTAAATCATTTCAAAAGAAGCTAGTTTCCACATGATTTCTATGAATTAGGAAAATATAAATAACATGGATAATATTCCACCTAAAATTTATCGAATTCTTTCTGAAAACTTTCTAAATTTTGGAACCTCAGCGTTATAACTTATAAAAGATTATAGAAGGGTTTTGGGGACACCTTGTTGAATTCCCACATACCTAGTGAAGAAATCTCAAGAAAATCCCTTGAGAATCTGACAAGAAAATCGATTTCACTAGCTCCTGCCCTGAGTTTTTTTTAGACTTTTACGATCTGGCTTCTGATGGAATGAGAGGAGCAAAGTATATCGTCTATTTCCCCTCTAAATTTCCTGAAAATAACCCAAAATGATGTAGTCTAGGGATCAAAAAGGTGTGGAAACAAAATCTAGGAATCCTAACAACGAGCAAGACAATGACTCATTGGTAGACCCAACGGGTTGTTTTATCGATTCCTCACCTCCACTGGAAAAATTCTCAGGATCCATGAACTTGTCACCAATAGGTGGTCACAACGACTCCCTGTGTGATACAAAGGGTCGTTGTTTCCACTCATTGTCACTGAAAGAGATATTTGGGAGTCCCAACTAACTACTCACACCACGAGTCAATGTATCACATGATTACTCATTGGTTAAGTCATGGGTTCCTAGATAAGGGAGTTCCGAGCTGGGGACCAATGAGTGATAGGATGATTCGTTGTTTCTCACAACGAGTCATTCCATGTCTCAGTGGTTCCTGAGGGACCAAGGCAGGGCTGACCACGACTTAGACAACGGGTTGTTAGAGCTGACCACGACTCATTGTCTCTGTCGTTTTGAGGCAAAATTTTCTGGTTTCTTCTAGGTTTTTATTTCAAGGTTTGTGTTTGGTCTAGGAACGTTTTTGGGTGTTACAACATATGACTCATGTTACATGGGAGAAAGTGTGTGTTGTCTATGCATTGATGAATAAGATGCCTATTAATGTTGGGGAAATTATAATAGATGTGTTGAGGAGAGCAAGAGTGAAAAAGGGGAAAAGGTTTACTTTTAGGGGTCTCTTGACCTGATTTCTGAGAGGGCATCAAATTGAGGAGGAAGGAGAGGATTATAGGCCTAGGTATGACCCAAAATGGATTGATGTGAAAAGTCTAAGGATCCTGAGGGCATACATGGTCTGGTCCTACGCATTGGTGAGCATTATGCAAGATTTGATGATGTGATGAGTCACCTATACGGCATGCAAATACTGCAGTTGAGAATGAATGGTGTGATAGAGAAGCAACTTAACATGGACTACCCCTTGAGTGATCATTCGAGGGCTCTATGTAGAGTTGGTCCTAGAATTGATGAGCTCGTCGATAATGATCCTGCCACAGACGAGGAGCAGGATTGAGTCAATTCTAACTTAGAGTCTAATGATGAGAAGATGATTCTGAAATAGGGGGAAGCTACTCTTGCCCCCATTGATCATGAGTATTAGAGGCCCACAGAGTTCTTCTTTCATTCTTTTACTTATACTTTATTATTTTAACACTGAGTACAACGCTACCGATTGAGTGTGGGGTGGGAAGAGTAAACTTAATTTTACCATGCATGCTTTCATTGCTAAAGTTATACATGGTGGGCCTATTTTTTTTATTATTCATGACTATTCTTGTTAACTTGTAGTAATTTTTTTGTTTAGATTGATGTTCTATTTTTATTTTGGTTTCTCTGATTTTTATTTTTGGTACTTTTTCGGTGGATAGTCTCTTAGAATCGATTAGTGGGTCTAGATTATTTTGTAGTTTTAGTCATAGAATCATGACTTGTCCCGATGATGGATGGATGATTACGGTCTTAAGGAAAAATTAGTCATCAAAAGTGTAAGAACTTACAACCTTACGAATGTAGGTGCTTCATTTAGGTATCATTAAGACTTTCTGAAATTCACTCAAAAATGCATAAAAAGGTAGAAACACTTAGTCTTTTAGAACTTGACTCCTAAACTTGAAAAAGTGGGCTTAATTATGTTATGCATGCAATATGGATATATGTGTTTATATAATATTGGTTGCCATTATTTAGCCAGTTGTGCCATGGTGTGAGTGAGATATTTATTGTGTACTCCATTCTTGCAATTTAATGTATAGAACTTGCCCAGTGTGTATGCAAAATGTAAAGAGGACGTTGAATCTACGAAGTGAAATAGGCATTCCTTTGGTAGCCTATTTGTATCCGATTTTTACCTACCTTGATGGGGTTATCCTAGTTATCCAGTTTAAGCGTTAGACTATTATTTTGCAAGCCCTATTACAACCTTAATTCCTTTTTATTATATTAACATTTGATCCAAATGACTCCTAAAGCACTTTGATGAAAATTTTACATAAAAAGGAGAATAAGTGAAGAAGTGAAGGGAAAATCTAAAAGTATGAAAATTATAAGAAAAGAACAGGGTGAAAATTGCTAAACAAGGAAGGTGATATTAGTGGAAAAACAAAAAAAGAAGAAAGAGCTTTGAAAAAAATGATGAAAAAAATTTATGAATGAGCCTTAAGTTGAAAACTCCCCACCAGTCATATAAGTTGTAAATTAAAAAATAAAAGGAGGCATAAGGAAGTCCTTACGATTCAACCAAAGGGCGTATAATTTGTCGAATCCACACAAATATTTGAAGGATGTGATAAAAAGCCAAGAGTTGTGAAGTATTAAAGTGCTTAGGGAAATTAATCACTATCTTGGCCAAATAGTTCCTACCCATCCCATAGCCTACATTACAACCATCTAAAGTCCTAATTGATCTTAGATTCAATTTTCTATATTAGTAGAGTATTACACTAAGGGAAAGCCTATGGGTCATCTTTTGCATGCATGTTGAGTTCGTTGGGAGTGTGAGTGATAGTGTTTTATATAAGACCAAGTTAATATTTTTATATATCTTGTGTGTGAAAGTAAAACTCCTGAAATGGTGAGGGCATATTATGGTAAGATTTTGGTATATCCTGATTGTTAAATTACATATGACTCATGTTGGCCAAAAAATACGTTGTTGAGTTAGTTCTAGAAGATAAGTGGCTTAAAAGTTTGACATTTGAATGTTGATTCTATATGCATATGGAGTGAGTTGTTGGAGCTTGATTGATTTGTCTAATGATCCTAAGTGTAAGTAAACTTGTTCATCGGGTGAATTTTATGGTTAAATGTGATAAAGGAAGTAGTAGGTTTTTTGAGGATATTGTGCGGGGTGGTGAGAAAATGCATATTTACGCATTTACTAACCATATTTTATCCATACTTTTCTATGTTTTGAGAATAAATTGTGTGTGTTTTCTTGTTTTTTATGATATATTTGTGAAAAATTGCTAAATCACATGATTAGATGCTTTCAGGGCTTAAAGTGATGGGTTTAGGCTTAATTGTGACTAAAAAGAGCAAGAATGACAAAACGAGATTGACCAAACGAGTATGATAGAAGCTGGCAGTGCATAGGCATAACTATGCTATGACATGTGTGCCACACAGGCCTATTTGGCACACCAGGAGGTGCGACGCACCAGGCAAGATGGCGCATGGAGGGGCGCAGTGCAAAAGCTGTGTCTAGGCGTGGCAGATTTCATTCTCAGTTTGACTAGGAACATAAGCTGCAAAACACAAATCTAATCCAAGATTGAAGAACAAAGGCTTAATCTACTATTATACATACCCTTTATTTCATGTCTTAGGTGTGTGGTAGTTTCTAGTATAATTCATAGTGTTGCACAATTCATACTTTATGAATTTGTGTAATAGCTTAGTTGAGTATTTATTGGATAATTCATCAAGTTTTTGTGACTCAATATATCTTTGGAGATTTTGCTAACTACTTTATATTATCATAAGTATTTCATTATGAATTTTCTACATCTTTTGTTGTTATTATCATAAACATGAATGGCTAAACCTCTACAGCTAGGGTTGTGGGAACCATGATGGATTAACAAATGTAGGCATAATAAAATAGTGATTCTTGAATGGTGAATTAGGTGGATTATTATTCTCTTTGTTTTAATTAGTTTTAGCGGTTGCAAATGTTGAAACGTGCTCATTTTTTCAACTTGCACGACCAAGGAGGTTGAAATTAGAAAAAGAGAATAAAATGGAAATTTCAGGCTATCAACCCTCATCTAAATTAACTTGAGCTCTAACCAAGGATAGTTAAGTCAAGACTTATGATGGAGGAAAAATATACACACCTTGAGTCTGAGAGGAGATTAGTGAAATTCATCTACATAGGTCGGGAGATGTTAGCTGAATGTAATCTTCAGTCTTACATAAAATTCACCAGGATGGATCACTAGTAAACACCTACTAAGTTATGGAATCATGAGAAACAATCCTAGTTTGGTCTTGATAATTTTAAATAGAACTTAATATTTCTTAGAATTACTTTCTTGTCTCTATTCACAACCCCCCCCCCCTTTCGAAATATTGATTTCAAGTTAGTTTATTCATCATTAACCTATTGTTTCTTCCCTATCTCATGTGGGATCTATCACAACCTATATTGGGTTACAATATTTGACAACGACCACTTTATCCTTTAATTGTGAGGTGTAATATGGGCTTGATCAGATGTCTATAGGCCTAGGAAGTTCTTTCTCTCTCCCTTAGTATTGAAATCTTTAAGCGCTGGGATAGTGCTAACGTCTATGTGTTGGGTAGGGGAAATAGAATCATTGCTGCATCTTTAGAGGTTGGGTTGTGGTTTCATTATTATTTTTTGTGTTGTATGTTCTTCATATGTTGTTGGGTTGTATTTTGTTGGAGTTGAAATGATTGCTATTGGTATGTAATTAGTACTAATGGATGATTGATGCGCATGCCATAATTGTGTGGTATAATTATTGGTTTTTCGGTTTGGTATTTTTGAATGGGTTCCTTTATTTTTGTTTTTGGTTCTTTTCTCAAGGGTAGTCCCTTTTTAACTGAGGTTTGTTCTTTTTGTTTCCTCTTGATGTGCCAATCATAGGTAGTAACTTGTTCCGATGATGGATGGATGATGGCCATCTTAAGGAAAAATTATTCACAGGATTTCTTTTTAGGTTAAGAAACTGCCACTTGTTGAACTCTTGATATTTCACTTAAGTAGAAACTAAATGGCATGGGGGTTTCACTTGAAAAAATGCATAAAAAGTGAAGAACTTCATTATAGACACATAAGTTCTTTAACTTGACTCAAATAATGTGAAAGATGGGCTTAATTATGAAGATTCATTCAATTTGGTTGTGTGTGAATCTGTGATCATAGGAAGCCACTTTGATCCATGACTCCATGAGTGGTGAGTTATTGTTTTGTGTTGCACGCATATGTTAACATCTAGAACTTGTCAGGTGTGTGTATGTAAAATAATAAAGTGTTATAGCGTAGGACGTGATGAAGGCATTTCTTTGAAAATCGTTTTTTGTTGCCCTGTGGTTAAACTGCCCTTGCATTGTCCCTAGTTAGCCCCATAGCCATATGAGCCTCTTTCTTTTGTCTAACCACATGATAAGCCTATCCCTTTTGTTTCTATCCCATGTGAAGTAGATCCAAAGAAGCCCTAATATACTTTGAGATAGTGGTGGTGGAAATTAGGATTGATAAAAAAATAATGTGAATAGAGAAATGGAAATGTAGATTGAAAAAAAAAGATAAGAGAGTGCCTTTACTTGCTGCCAGGTGGAAAGGAAACTCAAAGAAAAATAAATTGACATGACTGATCTTAAAGTGAGAAAAAATGATTGCTAGAAACAAAGTAATTTAAAAGGGTGCATTAAAGATGAAAAGGAATTGGTAAAGGAAGTTTAATCATAAGTGAAAAAAACAATGGTGGTATAAGTATAAGAGCAAAAAAGTTAAAGTCGGTATCTTAAAGTACTTAGGAATGGTAGTCACTATTTACCAAATAATTTCTACCCGTCCCCTAGCTGACATTACAACCATGAAATTCCTTATGATCTTACTATTTTAATGTTGTATTGATGGAAAAATACACTAAGGGCAAGACTATAGTATGTTATATGTGTTTGGAGCGTCTTTTGGAAAATTAGTACGCCATGTTGATTTGCGCCAATAATTTTATGACAGTATGTGAGCAATTGGACACCATTATATAGTGAGGGCACAACATGACAAAAATTTGGTGTACTATTCATTGTATTATTTGTACATGATCAAGTTGGCCTTGTTTTCATAAAACGAGTCGGTTTTAGAAGTTGTGTTATTTCAAGTGAAGATTTCTTCATGTTTACAAGTCGTATATGCATGTTAGTCACTGAAATTCCAGTCAAGATTAAATTGTCTAGTTACTTGAGTGTGAGTAGATAGAGGTGATAAGTGTGGGGTGATATAATCTTAGAAGGAGTATAGAAAGTTGTTCGAGGATGGACTAAGGTTAGTGTGGGGTGGTGATCTTGGGTGTATTTGTATACTCACTTTTCATATTTTACTCATGTTTTACCTTGTTTATAGAATAATATTCATATATTATTTCATGCTTTTATGAAAATATCTTTTAATTAAGCTAATGGATGTGATTAGATGATTTTACAGGAAAATGTGATGGAAATTTACCAAAAATGAGCTAAAAAGGAAGGTTTGGATCATAGGAGCATTGATAGAAGAGTTTCTGGGAAAATTCAGGCAGAGAAAGTAAGAGGCGCATCCTAAATTTCAGAAGAATTGATGTTGCATCAAGCTGGGGCATTGAGAGGCACAATGCTCTTAGGACAGAACTCAACCAGAGAAAAAACCCATCAGGCTGGCGCACTGATAGGCACAACACTCCTAGACCTGCCTGGACCAAATATTTTTTATGTTTTTAAAGTTGAACTTACATAGGGTAGAGGGGTAATTTTCCTACCACTATGTATATCTTCTTAAGACGTCATTGAGTGGCATTTATTTTCTTTGCAAGGACAAAGAGACAAGAGATCTCATCAATTAGGTTTCTTTTCTTTTACATCTTCCAAAATCAATACTTTGTAAAAATATGTTAAATTCCTTAGTTTTGTGCTTGAACATGAGTGGATAAGAGCATTGTTCTAGGGTTTTGTCAAAAGAAATGAAGGTTGATATTTGAGAATTCATTTTTTCTAATCTTAGTTTCTCCATTGTAATATTAGTTACTTTTTTCTTGATTTTCTAATTGTTCGTTTGATTGATCACCTTGCGAATGTCATTCATGACTTATTGATTTAACTTGAAAAAGAATAATCACGAGGATGAAAATATGAAGCTGAGTAGGTTCGTGAACCATATTGAAAAAGGAAAGTGATTAGTTGTTGAGGATAGAAATATACCCTGCTACTGTATTTAGTTGATATAGGGAAAAACTCATAAGCGTCTTACTATTATCCTACAACCATAGAAATATAGGAATTGTGGATAGTAAAAGTTACCATATTAAGAGTGCTTAGATTCTTGAGTGCCTATAGAGTTTTATGTTCAAGGTCAACAGGTAGATGACAAGCTTTCATAAATGCTAACAGGTACAGGGACATCCCAATGGGAGCTTTGAATGCCACTCGGTTTGCCCATACTGTGTTATCAAGTTTTGGAGCCCATTATGCTCGGTTAGCATTCACTGTTTTGGATAGGATGGTTTTAATTTCCCGGTTTGATATCTCCACTTGCCCACTTGACTGCAGATGATAGGGAGTAGCCATTTTGTGCTGCTTAACTCCATACTTTTCCATCAAAGCACTGAAAACTTTGTTGTAGGAATGAGATCCTCTATCACTAATAATAGCTCTCGGAGTACCAAACCTTAAGAAAATGTTCTTCAAAAAAGATATGAAACTTTTTCCATCATTATCTTCCAAAGACATAACTTCTGCTCATTTTGAAACATAATCCACTACCACCAAAATGTACTTTTGGCCATGTGAGCACCCATTTTGAAACATAATCCACTGCTACCACAATGTACTTCTAGCCATATGAGCTCACAAATAGACCCATGAAGTATATGCCCCATATATCAAATAATTCAACTTTCAGGATAGGAGTCATAGGTAATTCATGCCTTCTAGATATATCTCCCTGTCTTTGGCATTGATCACACGCCTTCACAAAATCATGTGCATCCTAGTGTACTGTGGGATAGTTGTACCTACACTACAAAAAGTTTTAGGTCGTTCGAGCAACACCATGGTGTCCCCTAACAGGAGATAAGTGGCAAGCCTCTAGAATTCTCAACATTTCTGCTTCCAGAACACATCTCCTTATTAAGTTGTCAGCACATACTCGGAAAAAATATGGCTCATCCCAGAAGTATTTGTTTACATCATGAAGGAATTTTTTCCCCTGGTGGAAAGTGAAGTCTTCCTACATCATATCATTGATAATATAATTGGCATAGTCAGCAAACCATAGATTAAGATCGACTATTGCAGCTAATACCTATTCATCATGGAATGAGTCATCAACCTCCTCATCATTTGTTACTTTTCACTCATCTTCAAGTCTGGATAAGTGATCTGCAACTTGATTTTCACACCTTTTGTTGTGTAATGCCCTGCAAACTCAAAGTCTAGACCCGGGACTTAAATCAGAGAAAACCAAAAAGCTACACCAGGTCACAGAACGAGTCATTCTGTGACTCGTGGAGAGTGACCACGAGTCGTTAATTAACTCATGGTGAGGCCTAGGTGTTTAGTTTGAAAAATTGATGTTTGGGTGACCACATGTCATGACCCGAATAGAGGCCCGAATCATAGACACGGTACAACGGACCTCGAGAGACCCCAAGTCGACCGATGGCATAAGCATATAACGAACTCACTCATTAAATTGAAGGAAACATGAATATAATCTTAGCGGAAGTCTAATTCAACATCACATCAGAATAACATCCAAAGCTGCACATACATAAGTCTGAAAGCTTCTAATCTGGACTAGTTGGCGGGATAAGATCCCAACTAACTCACCAATCCGAGCGGATACTATCTTCGTAAAGCTGTCTCAGAAAGGGGTTAAAGCTGCAAGCTGGGTCCTATATCATGAAATGATACATCATAGAAAGTATGCAGTCAGTACGTGGAATGTACCGACTATGAAAGGTAAGTAAAGCTGCTCAAGTAAAGTAAATCATTTAAAACATTTCATAACATATCATAAGCTTTCAAGCACAAGTAGATGGGTTACGTGCATTCATTCTGAAATTGCAATCTTATCATAACATGACCATGCATAGCTTGATAACATCATGATTGACTCGAATGACTCAAAGCTAAAACATAACATTTATATTAAAAAGTTGAACGATGAGTCAAAGCTTGCTTTTAGAACATGCATGCGTAAAGTAATCATCATGAGTAATGAATATGAAAATATGAATGATATAGACAATGGGAGACTCCTCACATAACTGACATACCACGATAGACCTTACGTGTCCTGACTATCACACTCAAGTGGGCAGAGCCGTCCAAAACCTTGAGGGATAAGGACGCTACAATGATATCGAAATCAAACTGAAGGCCTATTCGGGCAGGGGGAAGCTCACTAGGGAGATCCCAAGTTATATAGTATTCAACCTACATTGGCGCGTAGTTCTAGGGCATACGGTGATCGACCCTTAACCCGCTCAGTACTAGACTTTTCTCCCAAAAACATGCAATTGTCTACATCGTATATAAAGAAGCTCCACATCATCTATTGACGAAGCTCAAGATGAAATCATGCATAACTCAACATCGTATGAAATGAAGCTCAACATTGTCTAGTGACAAAGCTCATTAATGAAATCATGCATAGACTCGACATCATGTACGAATGAAGCTCAACATTATCCTTTGAAAAAGCTCAATAATGACATACATCTCAATTATGAATTTATGCCTATGAGAAGCTTTATTTTTAAACATACCACAAGCTCAAGTATAAGTAGGACCATACACTCCAAATCATGCGGTAAGCTATACGTAGGAATATTTAACTCAACATACCACAAGCTAGAAATTATGAAATTTGGGAGATTTCTCTCCAATCAATGTGGTAAGCTTATTTCGGGAAAATCATTATTTTAAATCAACAAGTGGGCATTGCCCAAGGATTTATCATACTTGGATCTACTTAATTTATTTTGAAAATAACCTCATAATCATGGGTAGCTTTAGAAACATGCCTTTCATAATCAAATCTCATCATCATCATTTACCTCTTTTATGAACTTTCCATCCATGGGCATTTAAATTTCATAACATAGAAAATATGATTTGTATTGAAAACAATTTAAAATATGACCAAGCTTCAAAATCCATCAATATAAATAGAATCTGATCATGCCCATGTATATAAATTAATGAATTATGCAATTGGGTGAATACCCCATATTTGATCATAGGTGATTTATCATAATTTGATAGAAATTGGGCATGGGTGTGGAAGGAGACGCCCAATCATAGCCTTACATACCTAGGTGGGATGATTTAAACACTTCTCTAGTTGCCCAAGATGAGATTCCAATGGAAACCTTCGAAGTTTGCTCTAAATCCTCCCTTCAATCTCTCAAGTTTGCATGCATGGGATGAACTAGGTTATAATAGGTTTTCCCCTCTTAAAACCCTATAAAACGAGCCTTAAATGATGTAGTATAGGCCCCTAGGATTTAGGAATTACAGAAAAGCCCTTACTAAAATCGCTGAAAATAACTGCCAGGGGGTCCCAACGAGGGACCTAACGATTCGTCAAGAGAGGCAACGACTCGTCAAGTCGTCCGTCAAGTACACTGGATAACAGATCTCTTAGGGATCATAACAGGTGACTTAACGACTTTTTCCACGGGACCACGACTCGTGGTCACCTTCTATCATGTACACTATCTCATTCTCAAATAAAGTTCACCCTGCTTGCTCACAACTTACCCCACGAATCATGGGGACTGACCACAACTTATAGGGTCCCTTTCATTAGGTACACTGGTCGATTCTTCCATTTATTTCTCCACCTCATCCCATGGCTAACTTGACAACTCGTGGTGGCTGACCATGAGTCGTTCCCACTCCCATGGGGACCTCTAAACTTCATTTCCTCTGGGTCTCCCCACGAGGCACCTAATGACTCGTGGGGTCTCCTCACGAATTTTCCAATGACTCGTCCTGCAATTGAAGTACCCATTTATAGTTTTTCCCCGTATAAACTCCCGGGTTTGATCTTTAAATACCCGGGGTATAACACTACGGGTGTGACCACGAGTCGTGGTCACTAACCATGAGTCGTGATGTGGTCTGTGGTAATGAATAATTGGTATCTGGGATATGTGAGCCATTTTACCCAACAGGTCCTCACCACGGTTCGTTTGGGACACCACGAGTCATGGTGTCACCCATGGGGACTCCATGGCTTTTTAGATGGTGTTGTCCACGAGAAGTCACGACGAACGACACATAGTTCCCTCGTGGTGGCCTTCAGTATACTCTAGGCAATATAGTCCAAGAGTGTGACAACGAGTCGTGGTCACTGACCACGACCTGTTAGGTCATCCGTGAGGACTAACACTCAGTTTTTTCCTGTGAATTTTCAAGGGTCTTGCAGTAATTCCTACCCTCCTAAACATTAAATTACATCATTTTAGTCATAATTTCAGACTTATTAGTGGGGTTAAATGGTTTCTTTCCTCATTCCGCACTCAGACCTTCAGAAAACAGATCGTAGAATTCTCTCAGGGACTCTCAGAGCAAGAACTAGGGAAGTTTACTTCTTCTCAGATTCTCAAGGAATTTTATCGGATTTCTTTATCAGGTATGTGGGAATTTAATAAGGGTATATTTCTTCCCTTGTGTCCCCCAAAACCCTTCTCTGATTTCTCTATAAAATCCTAGCACTGAGCTTTCGAATGTGAAAGAATATATGTAAGATTTCTTTAAATTCATATAGAATGATATCCATGATTATTCAGATATGACTTCCATCAGTTAATGTTTAAATTGATGTTATTCCCGTAAAGGTGAATTCTAGCCCTGTAGATTTTCGAATGTTAAGAAATTCTTGGTAATGCTTTGTTTAATCTATGTGGAATTATTATGTTATATCTATTATGGATATTTTCCACCAGTTAGTGACAATTTTGACTCTTCTTCCTGTACATTGAGTTTAGCCCTAGTCTTCAAGAGTAGAAAAGACTAGAACCTTGCTAAAGTGATTAACCTCGATGTTTTCCTGATTATATCAGTGTGGTGAATTCCCACATTATTATATATGCTAAATTCTTAGCCAGATACATGATTGCCTATAGTTAGTTAAAATGTTAGAATACTCAGTGTTAGTCAGAAATGTCTGTTAATTGATTTGACTACATAATTTCCAGAGGTGTCAGTATTACCTCCCAATTATTAGAATCAGATTCATAATTTAGTTTATTGGTCCACTAGGTGGTCATGACACCCTGGATATATAGCTCTAACTAGCCTTAGGACCCCAGTTCAGATTACAATTTGTTCTTAGACGTTTACTACGCTTCTAGATAAGCAACTATGACCAGTTTTAGAACTCAGTCTCAAAATTTTGTCTGATAAGACTCTCAAGGTACTTTCAGATATGTATCCCTGACTACTCTTGTGCCCCAGTTTCAAGCTATCAACTTAGTATTCAATATAGGATTATTCAGTGGGAGTAGGAATTAACACTGAGTAGACCGGGGTTCTAGCGCACCCAGGTTCCCAGAATTACGTTGTCAGCATAAGTGACAGTATTTATTGGCTTTATTTGCCCCATACTTTTGTGATCACCCAGTTAATCCCTTTATACACTGGCAAGGTATAATGGGTCCTACTAGTGAGGTGTATACATCAGACTCCACGTCTAGCTCACGTGGTTACATGTCGGTTATAGACTCTAGCACTAGTTAGTTCAGTCTAGTATTAGTTCCGTTCAGTTCATAATAGTAGTCCAGACTTAGAACATGCTTTGACCATTAGTCAGGGTCTATCAGACCACCTCAGTTATTCTTCAGCAATTTTATTTGGTCATTGCATGTCTTTTCAGTTCAACATTTTATTTTATTTATTCTATTGTGTTATGTTCCTCTCACTTACTCAGTACATTAAAAGTATTGATGCATACTTTTATGATGTATCATTTTATGGTGCAGCTGAAGGGTCACAGTCTCAACCCCGTTAGCCAACTGCTCTCCGGAGATCTTAGCTATTCCGATTTGGTAAGTCATCATCGTTCGAGGACGGATATTTATTGCTTCAGTTATACTTTCCTTCCTTTTTATTTAGATTTGGAGTTAGCTAGGGGTTTGTCCTAGCAACTCATCATTCATAGTGGCTTTCAGACATAGATTTGTCTTTTCAGACTCAAATTGGTATTTCAGACTAGTAGTGTTCTTCTAATATTTTCAAACACTATGAACCAACTTTATTTCTTTCATGTATTTATATTTTTTTTAATCTTCCATTGTATGTATTTTTATATTACGCAGAATGCTAATGTATGATAGACCAGGAGTTGACTTGGGGTCACTTGTTATTTCAAGTACCGTGTTTCGTCTAGGGTGTAAACTCAGGGAGTAAAAAACGTGGAATCGGAGCACTAGATTCAGAGTATCTTCGGATATCTGAAAGTCGTATCGAGTAGAGTCCTCTTCATGGGTGTGAAGCGCGCCACACTTATGACGGGGAGGCTACGAGATGTCATTAAGAAACTTCCCTTTATTTCATACTCATTATTGTGCATTGAAATTCAGTTCCAGAATCATTCTCTTAAGTCATGCTCTGCTTCATTTCAGTGAATCATGTCTCCCCGATGCGGTAATAGAAGGAGGGACGGTAATTCTCATTAGCCTACACAACCAGCCCCGACAGCCCCTCAGGATGAGCCGGTATTTACCGTAGAATTTAGGGCGACCATTCAGCTGCTCGCCCAAACTGTGACCAACTAGGTTAATCAACAGGTGGTTCCAATCAATAATAATGGTTCCACAGCAGTTGCCCAAGTGCGAGATTTCACCAGGATGAACCCTCCGGACATTCATAGATCTAGGATGGGATAGGACCCACAGGGATTTGTGGATGAGATTAAGAAGATCACCAGAATCATGGGTGTCTGTCCCTCAAAAAGTGCCGAATTGGCTGCCTACCAGCTATAAGGGGTAGCCCAGGTCTAGTACGAGCAGTGGAAGTAGGGGAGGTCAACAGAAGCAGGACCAATGGAATGGGAGGAGTTCACTACAACCTTCCTGGAAAAAATTTTCCCTTGAGATCTCAGGGAGGCAAAGGTAGCGGAGTTCATAAACCTGAGACAGGGAAATTGGACTCTAGAAGAGTATGCTATGGAATTCACCAGGTTGTCCAAATACGCTCCAGAGATGGTGGCCGAACCAAGGGCTCGCATGTTAAAGTTTGTAAATGAAGTGTCGAATATAGTCCTCAAAGAGTGCAGAACGACGATGTTGATCAAAGATATCGACCTCTCCAGTTTGATTATCTATGCCCAGCAGATTGAGGCCGAAAAACTGAGGGACATAAAGAGAAAGAATAAGGGGGAAAGGACTAGCCAATCAGATCATGGCCATCATAGCTCTGGTGGTAACAACCGTCCATAGTAGTAGCAGTAGGAGTAGAGGGCTCCAACACCCAGCTCAGCCAGTGCCCCTACCTTTCGATCCAGTCAGGACCGGAGGGGTGGAGAATTTGGCTCTCAAACTCAAAATTACAGTGATGGTAACCGGTATCCAGCTTGCCCCAAGTACGGAAAGAACCACCCAAGAGAGTGTCTTTAGGGTCGAGAGGGCTGTTTTGGTTGTGGACAGCTTGGGCATCGGCTTAAAGAATGTCTGTCAGCAGGATGGGGGATATCACAATCCACTACCTCGGCAGCTCCAGCAGGCCGACCATCTCAACAGGCTAACACATCAGGTACGGAGGGCGATCGATGCCAAAACCATTTTTATGCATTATCATCTCATAGGTTCACGAGAACTCATTGAATGTGGTCATGGGTATTGATCAGGGGCATATTTATATGCCAAATTGATACTCAAATGTATAGCTTTTGCCTTGTTTGTCCAACAATGTGTGTACATTCTCATGTGAATTGTACGGA
>JACEIK010002338.1:119930-217062 GCA_018107945.1 Datura stramonium
TTCATTATTAGAGTTTTAGTAAATTAGCACTTGAAAAGGTTTCACCCCGTAGTCCAGTCCCTGTGGGTTCGACATTCCGATTCTTAAAAAGAGCCACTATATTACTTGCATGACCCGTACACTTGCGGGCTCATCAGGTATCTCACTTCTTTTCCATCTAAATGTATATGCCCTGATTGATCGGGGGGCCACACTATAATTCGTGACTCCCTACGCAGAAATTCAGTTCAATATTAGTCCAGAAGTAATCTTAGAACCCTTCTCAGTCTCCACCCAAGTTGGTGAGTTAGTTAGAGCTAGCCGGGTGTATAGAAATTGTCCAATTTCATTATGCAATAAAGTCATTCCAACCGACCTTCTAGAGTTAGATATGGTCGACTTCGACCTCATCCTTTGCATGGATTGGTTACACTCCGATTATGCCTCAGTCGACTGTAGAACTAGGGTCGTCAGGTTTCAGTTCCTTATTGATCCAGCTTTAGAATGGTCGGGCAGTAGTTCAGCCCCAAAGGGTAGGTTTATTTCCTACCTTAAGTCCTGGAAGCTTATTTCCAAGGGATCTATTTACCATCTAGTTTGGGTTAAGGGTTTAACTCTAAGACCCCAACTATATAGTCAGTCCCTGTTGTCAGTGAGTTTCTAGATGTGTTCCCTGAACATCTTCCAGGTGTTCCTCCTAAACAGGAAATTGTCTTCAACATAGACATTATCCCAGATACTCAGCCCATCTCCATCCCTCCTTATAGAATGGCTCCGACTGAACTTAAGGAGTTGAAGGAGCAGCTAAAAGATCTTCTAGATAAGGGTTTTATCAAAGCCAGCATCTCTCCCTGGGGTGCTTTAGTGCTATTCGTGTGAAAGAAAGACAGTACCCTCACAATGTGCATCGATCATCGTTAGTTGAACAAGGTCATAATCAAGAACAGGTATCCCTACCCATAATTGATGACCTATTCGACCAACTTCAGGGAGCCAGCTGTTTCTCCAAAATAAATCTCAGGTCATGGAATTATCAGCTAAGAGTTAGAGAGAGTAACATAACAAAAAAATCTTTTAGGACTCCGTATGGTCACTTTGAGTTTGTGGTTATGTCCTTCAGACTAACAAATTCCTCTGCAGCCTTTATAGATCTGATGAATAGAGTCTTCAAGAAGTATCTGGATATGTTCGTCATTGTACTTATCAACAACATTCTTGTATACTCCATAAATGAGGAAGAGCATGCTAATCACCTAAGGATAGTGCTTCAGACACTCAAAGACTACCAACTGTTCGCCAAGTTCAGCAAGTGCTAATTCTTATTGAAATCCGTGACTTTCTTGGGTCATGTGGTCTCAGGTGAGGGTATTCAGGCTGATCCTCCAAAGATAGCAGTAGTGAAAGAGTGGCCCAGACCCACTTCCCCAACAGAAATAAGAAGTTTCTTAGGTTTGGCCGGTTATTATCAACGTTTTGTGGAAGGATTATCTTCTATAACATCTCCACTAACTAGGCTGACTCAGAAGAATGTGAAATTCCAGTGGCCAGATGGGTGTGAGAAGAGTTTCCAGGAATTAAAAACTTGACTCACTATTTTACACTACTAGAAGGATCAGATGGGTTTTTACTATATTGCCACGCTTCCAGAGTTGGACTCGATTGCGTTCTGATGCAGCGGGGCAAAATAATAGCCTACACCTCTAGAAAGCTCAAGGTTCATGAGAAGGATTATCCAACTCATGACTTATCATTGACAAAGGTAGTGTTTGCATTGAAAATATGGAGATATTACCTATACAAGGATCACATTGATGTTTTCACAGAAAACAAGAGCCTTCAGTATATATTCAGTCAAAAAGACCTGAATCTTCGTCAGAGAAGGTGGTTAGAGCTCCTAAAGGATTATTACATGAGCGTGCTATATCACCTGGGCAAATCCAATGTGGTGGTTGATTCCCTAAGAAGAGTGTCTATGGGTAGCATGGCTCATGTTGAGGAAGGAAAAAAAGAGTTGGTGAAGGATATTTAGAGACTAGCTCGGTTAGGGGTGCAGTTGGTTGACTCAGCTGAGGGTAAAGCGGTGATGCAAAGCGGGTCAGATTCCTCTTTGATTGTTGAAGTTAAGTCCAAACAAGATGAAGATCTCATTCTACTTAAACTCAAGGAAGTGGCTCTTAGGAAGGAGGTTGAGGCTTTCTCCAAAGGGGGAGATGATGTGCTCCGTTATCAGGGTGGGTTGTACGTACCGGACATTGGTGACTTGAGACAGCAGATATTGGCTTAAGCACACAGTTCGAGATACTCCATCCACCCTGGTGCTACTAAGATGTACCGCAATTTGCGAGATATTTACTTGTGTAATAGCAAGAAGAGAGACATCGCCGAATTCGTAGCTAAGTGCCCGAACTGCCAACAAGTCAAGGTAGAGCATCAAAGACCAGGAGGTATGACCCAAGATATCAGCATACCCACGTGGAAGTGGGAAGAAGTAAATATTGACTTTATTATGGGTCTACCTGGAACTCGTCGGCATCGTGATTCCATTTGGGTAGTCGTAGACCGGATGACTAAGTCAGCACATTTTCTCCCAGTTAAAACTACATATTTAGTTGAAGACTATGTTAAACTTTACATTCGAGAGTTGTTCTAGTTCATGGGGTGCCATTATCCATAATCTCAAATAGAGGTACCCAATTCACCTCACATTTCTAGAAATCTTTTCAGAAGGGACTTGGTACCTAGGTCAAGCTCAGATAGCTTTTCACCTACAGAGAAATGGGCAAGCTGAGCAGACTATTTAGACTGTAGAAGATATGTTGAGAGTGTTCGCGATCGATTTCAAGGGCAGTTGGGATGACCACTTGCCTCTTATCAAGTTTGCGTACAATAATAGCTACCACTCCAGTATCCAGATGGCCCTGTTTGAAGCATTGTATGGTAGAAGGTGCAGATCTCCTACAAGATGGGTTAAGGTTGGTTAAACTACTATAATTAGGCCATACTCGGTTATGAAGCTATGAAAAAGGTAAAGCTCATCAGAGAAAGATTGAAAATAGCTCAAAGTCGTCTGATATCTTATGGAGATATGAGGAGAAGAGAATTGGAATTTTCTGTGGATGACTGGGTCTATCTGAAAATTTCACCCATGAAAGGGGAGATGAGGTTTGGGAAGAAGGTAAAGCTCAGTCCGAGATATGTAAGACCCTACAAAATTCTAAGGCGAATTGGCAAAGTAGCTTATGAACTGGAGTTACAGTCAGAGTTGGCATCTGTGCACCCAATATTCCATGTGTAACTATTGGAGAAATGCATTGGTGATCCAACATCAATTGTTCCCATGGACAACATAGAAATAAACGATAGTCTCTCATACGAGGAGGTCCCAGTCCAGATCTTTGACCGTCAGGTTTGAAGGATGAGGAACAAGGACGTAGCTTGAATCAAGGTATTATGGAGAAATTATCAGGTTGAGGGAGCTACGTGGAGGCCGAAGCAGATATGATTGCCAGATACCCACATTTGTTCTCTTCCGGCTCAGTTCTAGTTTAAGGTACCAATTTCTCCCTAGAACTCCATTCAATTTATGTGTTCCAGTTTCTTCCATGTAAATAATCATGTGCGCCATTTGTGAATTCAGTTCAGGCTTGTGATTTAGTTTAGAGATAGTCATTCCACTAGTTTCCAGTTTTTGTGATCAGTATTCGTGTATAAAAGTTGCTATTCTATGCTTTCATGTGTGTTTTCCAGCATTCGAGGACATATGTTCCCAAGGGGGAGATATTGTAATGCCCCGAAAACTCAAACGCTAGACTCGGGACTTAAATAAGAGAAAACTAGAAAATCTGCACCAGTTCACAGAACGAGTTATTCTTTGACCCGTGGGGAGTGACCTCGAGTTGTTAAGTGACTCATGGAGAAGCCTGGATGTTTAGTTGGAAAAATTGATGTTTAGGTAACCACGGTGTGACCACGAGTCGTAATATAACCCGTGGTCAAGGTTATTTGGTAGCTGGGATATGTTAGGCAGTGTACCCAACGGGCCCTCACCACGACTAGTTTAGGACACCACAAGTCGTGTTGTCACCCCTGGGGACTCCATGGCTTCTTAGACAGTGTGGTCCATGAGAGGTGACCATGAGTCTTGGTCACCAACCACAACTCGTTAGGTCCCTCGTGGTCGCCTTTAGTGTACTCCAGGTAGGGTAGTCCACGAGTCTGACCATGAGTCGTGGTCACTGACCACGACCCGTTAGGGCACCCGTGAAGACCGACACTCAATTTTTCCCTGCGAATTTTCAAGGGTCTTTCAGTAATTTCCTACCCTTCTAAACTTTAAACTACGTCTTATTAGTCATAATTTCAGACTTATTAGTGGGGATAAATAGTTTCTTTCCTCATTCTCCACTGAGACTGTAATACCCCGGGAGTTCCTAAGAATAGACCTGGGAATTTAAAATTAAAAACTGCTGCAAGTTGGGGAAAAGTTATAGAACAAGATGTACAACGACTCGTGGTAAGTAACCACGAGTTGTTGTGAGTAGTCGTGGAAAGGGTTAGGCCTGGTGATAGTGTAAATAATTAGTGTTATAAGTACTCGTCGCTTGTAAGAATGATCCATCGTTGTAAGGAAGTGAAATTTTACAATAAACTCGACGGAAGGATACCGCAACCCGTTAGAGGACACAACGAGTCGTGGTGAGACTCATTATGAAGGAGTTCAGAAATTTCAGTAGAGGAGACAACGATCGAAGGAACAACTCGTGGTATCTATGGAGGAGTCATCCTATCTGTTCATGGTGTGAATCCAAGAGAAGGCTGGGAAAATGCATAGCACGGATAGGTATCACGGGTCGTGGTACCCTCCAACGACCTTTTGGGTCGTCCGTTGTTTGTCCTAGTGATCAAATTTCTGTGAATTCAGTAAGGTTATTTCTGTCATTTCCTAAGTTCTAGGGGCCTATACTACGTCTTTTAAGGCTCGTTTAGGAGGATTTTAGTAGGGGAAAACCTATTCTAAGTGTATTCCTTCCATGCATGCAAGTTTATAAAATTTTGGAGGTGATCAAGAGCTTTTCTAAGGAGTTTTCTTTCAATTTCTCTTTGGGCAATTAGTGAGGTGGTAGAAGCATCCCTCCCAGGTATGTAGAATTTTAAATGGGTGTCTTCCTTCCACACCCATGCCCAATCTCTATCAAAATATGATGAAATGTCTATGATCAAGTATGGGTTTTACCCAATTGTATAGTTCTACAATTTCTATACATGGGTATGATTAGATTGAATTTATATTGATGAATAGTAAGCTTGGGCAGATTCTAAATTGTTTTCAATGCAAAAATTGTTTTCCAAATATCTTGAATCTAAAATGCCCCTGGATGAAAAGTTCATAAAAGTAGTGAATGATGATGAATGCATGATGATGTTGAGATTTGATGATAAAAAACATGTTTCTGAAGCTACCCATGATTATGATGTTGTTTTCAAAATGAAATGAATAGATACTAATATGATAAAACTTTGGGAAATGCCCACATGTTGATTTAAAGTGATGATTTTCCCGACATAAGCTTATCTCATTATTTGAAGTGAAGTTTTCCCAATTTTTCATAAATTCTAGCTTGTGGTATGTTGAGTTAAATATTTCTAGATGTATCTTACCACATGATTTGGAGTAGATGATTCCACTTATATTTGATCCAGTGGCATATTTCAAAACAAAGCTTCTCACATGCATGAATTCATAATTGAAATATATGTCATTGTTGAGCGTTGTCAAAGGAAAATTTTGAGTTTCATATTCATATTATTTCTAATCTATTCATGATTTCATTATGATGTTTGTCAAAAGACAATGTTTAGCTTCGTTTCCTACGATGTTGAGCTTCGTTATATACGATGTAGAGCATTGCATTTTCTTGGGAGAAGAGTCTACCACCGAGGGGGTTTAGGGTTGATCACCCTTTACCCAAGAACTACGCGCCAATATAGGTTGATACGATTACATTATTGGGACCGCCCCTGTGAGCTATCCCCGGCCCGATTGTCCCTTCAGCTTGATATCGATATCATGGTATCGTCGATTGCCCTGGAATGGTTATGGACGGCTCTACCCACTTGAGTGTGATAGTTGGGACCACGTAAGCTCTATCGTGGTATGTCGATTAAGTGACGAGTCTCCCACTATCTATACTATTCGGATTTGCATATACATTACTCATGATCATTACTTTAAGCATGCATGATCTAAAAGTAAGGTTTGACTCATTGTTCAGCTTTTCTCTAAGTGTCATATTTCATCTTTGATGCATTCGAGTCAGTCATAATGTTATAAAGCTATGTATGGTCATATTATGCAAGGATTTTAATTTCAGAATGAGTGCTTGTAGTTCTTTCCTATCATATTTGAAAGCTTATGATATGTTATGAAATGTTTTAAATGATTTATTTTTCTTGAGAAGTTTTACTTACCTTGCATACTCGGTACATTTCATGTACTGACCACATACTTTCTATGTTGTATCATTTCATAATACAGGCCCCGGCTCGCAGCTTTAACCTCGCTCTTAGACAACTTTCAGGAGTTAGTATCTGCTCAGGATTGGTGAGTCCTCATCTTTCGAGGACTGCACTTTTAGTTTCTTTTGCGTATGTCAGTTTTTGTATTGTTGAGTTAGTTGGGGGTTTTGTCCCATCAACTCATTCAAACTAGAGGCTTTTCAAACTTATGTATGCGTTAGCTTCAGATGTTATTATGATGTTATGTTGAATTAGACTTCCACTGAGTTATATTAATGATTTCTTTAGTTTATCGAATGAGTTAGTTGTACGGTTATGCCATGGGTCGACTTGGGTTCTCTCGGGGTCCCTTGTCCCATGTCTACAATCTGGGTCTACACTTGGGTCATGACAATCTTGGTATCAGAGCCATAGGTTTGATGTGTCCTAGGGATTCTTAAAGCCACGCTAGGTAGAGTCTTTTTCATGGCTGTGAAGCATGCCATACCTATGACGAAGAGGCTACTAGACGTTTAGGAAATGTTTCCTTCTTTCATGATCTATGTCGTACGATGAAAAGCCTTTCTATCCTTCTAATTCATGTTATTCGCGATTTCAGAATCATGGCACCTCGAAGGGCGAATGGAAGGAGGAATGGAGGTGGTGTAAGCCACGAGGATGGTAATGGTTATGAGCATCATCCAACCCCACAAAGGGGTTGTGCATATTTGGTTTCCCCAATGGAAGGACAACAGGGTCGCAGCAGCAGGTCTGATCATATGGGAAGAGTGTCAGGTTGAATTCCTAGATCGGTTCTTCCCTCGAGAGATGAGGAAGTTGAAAGAATCTTAGTTCTTGAATTTAAAGCAAGGAAGGATCACTGTTCAGGAGTACACCCTTGTGTTCACCCACCTATCTAAGTATGCCCGGAGTTAGTAGCCGACCAGCGGATGCGGTGAGACGATTTGTGCATGGCATAACAGGTTACTTAGACAAGGACTGCAGGACAACTATGTTGCACCAGGACATGGACTTCCCTTGTATAGTGTTGTACGCTCAGTAGATGGAGGCAGCATATTCGAGGGAGTGGTAGGCCAAGAGGGCCAGGACCGAGGACCACAGGTTCTCTCAATAGAGATCCAGTGGTGGGCATCGACAGCAGACCCACCAAAGATCATCAGCCCCAGCATCTTCAGCGTTGAGTGCGCCATCTAGGCCCAGACATGATTAGAGAGGGGCGAGCGTCAAGCTCGAGGGATCATAGTTGTACACCCATATATTCCAGCATCCTAGCTTGTCGCAGGTGCGACCGAGGAAACACAGGCCAGTTCTTGGCAGGGTTAGGAGCTTGTTTTGGATGTGGGCAGCTTGGACATATGCTCAGAGATTGTCCTGCTGCGAGAAAGTATCAGGTTGGCGGCCGAGGCTTAACTTCTAGTTCAGCAACCCCTCCCCCACGCACAGAACATCAGGAGGCATCTACTAGCACAGCTGGCGGGCAGTTGAAGAACAGATTCTATGCCTTAGCCACTTGTCAGGAGCAGGAGGCCTCACTAGATGTGGTCACCAGTATGTTGAGATTTTTTCACGTTGATGTGTATGCTTTGCCAGATCCGGGGGCTACCCTATCTTTTGTGACACCATATATAGCCAGTAGCTTTGGAGTCAGTCCTGATGTCTTATCAGAGCCCTCCTTAGTTTCTACCCCAGTAGGTGACTCAGTTATAGCTAGAAAGGTGTATAGAGATTTCCCGGTCTCAATTCTTCATAAAGTCACCTCAGCAAATTTGATAGAGTTATCCATGAACGATTTCGATGTTATTCTCGGCATAGATTGACTATTTGCATGAGATGCTTCAGTTAGTTGTAGGACCCGGTAAGTAAAGTTCAAATTTCTGGGTGAGCCAGTCTTAGAATGGAAGTGTAGTTTAGCTGTGCCTGTGGGTTGATTCATTTCCAACCTTAAGGCCATAAAGATGATTTGTGATCTCGGGCAGAATAGCATGCCCGAGTGATGCTTTATAACTTAAATTAGTTTTGTTTATCTAAGTTATTTCATACATTTTCATGTAGTTTTATATAAATGTGAAGATATGTGCTAACCAACATGATTAGTCTTTGTTTTGTAGGTTTTGACGATTTTGAGGAACTAATCCATGAGTTGGTGAAGTAGAGGCTTGGAATCGGAATTAAAACGCGAACGTCGGCAAGGAGGAGGCGCGAAACAGCCCACCTGCGCGTTGGCAACATGCCACGGCAAGCAGGCTGCACTGGCAGCCCACCTGCCCGTTGGCAGCATTCCACAGCAGGTAGGCTGCGCGACTGCAGATATTCTTAGCGCGCTGCCCAACTAGCGTGACACGCTGCCAACGCGGCAGGTGCTGCCGAGGGTCGATTTTTGGGTGATTTCAGAAACCTCCGCGTTGCCTCCGTGTCACGGAGGCAGTACTCCCTGATATACTCCATCACACAGAGCCATTTCATGATGGGCTAAATTATGCATGTTTTCCATTTACTATAAATAGGTCCCTTAGCTCCTAATTCCAATTGGTCACGATTTATTCTGGAAAACTACCAAGGAGTGAAGGAGAAGTGGGAGAACTCATCTGGGGTTTGGCAAATTCCCTTCTCATCTACCAAATTCTTGTAAGTATGTAGTTTAGGAGTAGTTTAGTAGTATTTTAGTTTTAGTTTTACGAACATGAATGGTTAGAACCCTTCCTCTAGGGTTGAAGCCATGAATTATGATTGTGATTTTATATGAAATTATTTTGGAATTAAGTTATTGATTGTTGTCATTCGTCTTGCATTCCTAGATTGTTGGTTGTTTTATGATTGATCACCATGAAAGCATTTACGTTAGCTTGGGCAAAGGCTTGAGAAAGCAATGCCTAGGTCAGGACATGAGAATGTGAGGAGCATGTTCCAATATCTCGCGATATAATCTTGTTTCAGGATAGAAATATACCTAACACCTTGCTTGGTTGACAAACAGGGGTTATTAAAGACCAAACTTGGGATTATCCATCACCACTCGAAGAAGTAGTTGTGAGGCTAAGTTAAAGTTAAATGGTTAGACGCACGAAAGTCCCTAATCGTTTCCCCGTAAACCACAACATAATTGATTGCCCACCACGAACTAGAAATTAGCATCCTCGCTCACAATGATGTAGTGAGGCTAGATTGCTGTGTTTAGAGGCTCGAAAGACCATAAAGATGCAATTCCTAATTATGTGAAATAACAATTGATAGTTCCACACTTAACCCATTGCAAATCGTAGTATCACATGATTATTTGGCTTTAACTCTATATTTCTCTAAGAAATTTAGAATATTTCATTGACAGAAAACTAGACTTAATTAATCTCCATTGAAAATGTCTATAACCAACACTTTGAGTATTTAAAGATCACACTTGAATGGATAGGTAGAGGAATGGGTCAGTCCCATGGGTTCGACATTCCGGTTCTTTAATAGAGCCACTATATTACTTGCACAGCCCGTACACTTGCGGATAAGCTCGATGCGGGCGACGTCAATTTGTAAGGGTTGTTTGTACCTCTAGTTAGGGTTAAGGATGAGAGTCCAAGACCCCAACCCATTCAGTAAGTTCCAGTAGTATGTGAGTACCTGGAGGTCTTCACTGATATTTTCTAGTTGTCCCTCCCGAGATGGAGATTGATTTCGGTGTAGATCTTCTTCCCGACACGTAGCCTATATCTACTCTACCTTACACAATGGCTCTATCCAAGCTAAAAGAGTTGAACGATCAGTTCAAGGACCTGTTAGATAAGGGCTTTATTAGGCAGGTAAAAGTCTCGGCCAGGAGTGCACCGGTATTATTTGTTTCAAAAGAAGGACGGTTCCCTTCATGTGTATTGGTTATTGGCAGTTGAACAAGGTTACTGTCAAGTAGGTACCCTCACCCAGGATTGATTATTTGTTTGACCAACTTCCAGGGTGCCAAGTGTTTTTAAAAGATTGATCTTAGATCCAGGTATCACCAGCTCAGGGTTCGGGAGGTGACATCCCAAAAATTTGCTTTCAGGACTCGGTATGTCACTACGAATTTGTTGTTATGTCTTTGGACTAACCAAATCCCTTACAGATTTTATGGATCTATTGAACAGGGTGTTCAAGGAATATCTAGACATGTTCGTGATTTTGTTTATCAGATGATATCTCATATACTCTTGAGCGAGGAGGAGCATATACTCACTTGAAGTAGTACTTTAGACCCTCAAGGATCATTAGTTGTATGCAAAGTTAGAAAATGTGAATTTTGGTTGGACCTGGTAGCATTTATAGGCCATGTATCAGTGAGAGCATAAAGGTAGATTCTTAGAAGATCGAGGCGGTAAAGAAGTTGTCCCAGACTGGTGAACCCATCAGATATCGAGATGTTTTCTAGGTTTAGCGGGTTACTATCGGAGATTTTGTGGAGGGTTTTTCATCTATTGCCGCACCATTGACCAGGTTGACTCGGGAAAGAGGTGAAGTTTCAATGGTCGGAGGCTTGTGAGAAAAGCTTCAGAGTTGAAAGACTTGACCCACTTTAGCACCAGTATTGACCATATTTGAGAGTAGATGGTTTTGGTGTATTGTGATGCTTCACGAGTCGGACTCGGGTGTGTGTTGATGCAGCATGGGAAAGTAATAGCATATGCCTCAAGACATCACAGTTCATGAGAAGATTTATCCGACCCATGATCTTGAGTTGGCTACGGTAGTATTCGCCTTGACGATATGGCGGCATTACTTGTATGAGGCTCACGTTGACGTGTTCTAAGATCACAAGAGCTTGCATTATGTGTTTACATAGAAAGACCTCAATCTTCGACAAAGGAGGTGGTTAGACTGCCAAGGACTATGATATGAGTGTACTATATCACGAGGGTAAGGCTAATATGATAGCAGACGCACTTAGTATACTCTCTATGGAGAGTGTGTACCACGTGGATGAGGGAAAGAAGGAGTTGGTGAAATATGTCCATCAACTGCAAGGTTGGGAGTTAGATTGGTCTGTTACACTCCGTAAAATTCCTGATACATAGATGGCCTAGCTTGGTAGTTAGAGTTTTAGAATGCCATACATGCTACAAAAAGGCCCGGGGGAAAGACCGGACAAGCGCCAAGTCGGCGCGTCGCAAGGCAAATGCGACTTATAAATCACATTTGACGAATGCGACTTAAAGGTCCCAACTATATAAAGCCTCCACTTCGGTTTTAACTTCATTTCACCATTTTATTTCCAGAACACGACCAGAAAATAGAGGGTACGGTGGATCCATTGAAATTTTCCTTCCAATTACATATGGTGAAATGCGGTCCAAACTCAAATTAACTCCAGATACCGAGGTATTAAGCAGCCAGGAGCATTCCTATGGATTTAGTTTCCTGAAATTCGGCCGGCGAATCATCGTGCTACCGAGCTAAGGTAAGTGGAATTGCTCCAAATTAGTGTCAACATACTCCTATCCCTAAAGTTGAGTATTTCTCCCTTCTGGACTTTCGAGAAACTACGCGAGTTTCGACCTTTTTTCGATAAGCCAAAGATTTAGGTTATATATATATTAAAAGTGATATTTTCTTTCAGAATATTAGCGTATTTGGTTCACAATTGACCTATGAATGCGTTGGGAGAAATAGCAGAAGTATTGACCGAGCTACGCCGATTGGTCGAAAAATCAGCGAAGGTATGTAAAGCTAATTAATTCGGCAAGTTAGTAATCAGTATAGCAAATAGCGTGAACTATAGAAGAAAGAATTCCAAGAATTCAAGAATTAGGTCCAGCATGAATCTAGCAAGCATGTTTTATAATGACCTGATATATATTCAGAATGAATGTTAGTAAAACAATATCAGAAAGTCAGATGATATCTCGGTCTGGTATAGTTCAGTATGAGAATCGGACAAAGCAGAAAAGAGTTTAGAATAAGGAAATCAGAATACAGATAGTATATTCCAGATCAAACATACTTGCTACACGTGTTATTGTTTGTTGAACCTGTTTGTGTTATGAGGGCACCCTTTGGCGTCCTCACTGCCTAGTTAGTAGCGTGTCGACCACCGTGAGGTGGGGATACGCCACTCCAAGTGGCATGCCGTCCAGTAGGACGAAGATGGGATGGAGCACTACCCATATGAGGCTGATCAGCTTAGCATTACAGAGCACATAGTACAGAGTGCGGGTACGGTACGGAGTACGAGTTGAGTCGAAGTCCTTCGGGCTCAGAACACAATTACTTATATCCAGAGGTCATAGTCCGAGATGGGGCCAGGGGCGGTAAGTGCTCGTAGTTAGTAGATGAGTTGACTGATTTACTTTTTGGATGGTTTTGACACGAGTAGGGGTATATAGATTGTTGTTGGTTGGCACCTTCCGGCTTATAGAGGCTGGTATAGGTCATGTTTGTTATATATATGTATACTTGATATCTTTTAGCTTTGATAGACAACAGGTCGCCATGACGACAGGTATGCTCTACCTTACTTCAGTACAGATAAGCTTGTTTCCAGATTCCATCGCAGTCCAGAGGCGGAGTTTGAGATACTTCTTTGTTCAAAATTTCTAGTTATGTTGCTTATATTCGGTTATGTTCAATTTTGCTTTGCATACTCGGTACCAGTGGTACTGACGCCCGTTTGGGGCGCTGCATTAGTTGCCTGCAGGTATCTATGAACGAGGAGCCGATCCCTCGTGATCCTAGCCAGCACGAGTCATCAACTCCTGTCGTCCGGAGCTTGATATTGGAAGTTTACATCATTTATTTTGTTATATTATGCAGGTAGGTCGGGGCCCTGTCCCGACCATCTTATTAGTATTCCTAGAGGCTTGCAGATTGTGTATATATCTCCCTATAGTTGAAGGATGTGGGGCCGTATCTAGTTAGTAGTGAGTGACCTTGCCGGTCACGAGTTGTTCAGCATTTGTTATACTGATCTAGAATAACTAAGACAGCATGGTGGCCTTGTGTAGGCCGCATAGGGTTCCCTATATGATGTGATTCTGGTTAGCTAATGGTATAGTACAGGTGGCTATAGGCCTAGTCAGCCGGAGAGCTGTGTTTACAGCCGTTATAGCCCCGTTGATTCCATTGTATCTGTGTTAGAGCCGACCGGGCACCAGATGTGCTTAGGCTCGGTAGTCTAGCGGTTCAGGTCCTAAAAGGGGCACCAGGTGCCAGTCATACCCCCAAGGCAGGGCATGCAAACTTGTGTAGAGCAGGTCGTGTCCCAGGGAGTCACAAGCCGTGCTAAGTAGAATCTAATCTATGGATGTGTTGTGCACCACATACTATAGGCTAGAGGCTGCAAGGCATAATAGGATGGTTACTCTTTTTTCATGACCGGTCGTTCCATAGAACGATGCTATTATGCCCGAGTTCCAAAAATGTATCATACTCTTTATTTACGAGATAAAATGGCAGGACTAAGCGACACCGCGAGAGCGAAGACTGGAATACCGCAGCAGGAAGGCACCAGCGGGATGCCTCAGCTTCATTAGAATCAGCCCGATGCGAGGGCGATATAGAAGGCATCATCACAGCCTTCTCAACGGAGTCCCATCTCATCGAGCCATTCGGAGCGGCCGCCTCCGATAGCTCTGGCCACCTACACCATCCGACCAGGAAGTTCGCAGTGCGGTTGTTATGTTAGCACAAATGAAGGTCACTCCAGCGCCAGTCAGTGCCACACAACAGAGCCATCCAGGTGGATCTGGCGGTTCGAATCGAGGTACGGCATTGGGTCCCCCCACAATTCACTGGGTCAGATCAAGCAGAGGACCCCAGGATTTCCTAGATCAGATGCAGAGAATCTTCCGGGTCATGCATGTAACACCTACAGAATCAGTTGAGATGGCAGTATTTTGGTTGCGAGACATAGTTGTATTATGGTACGAGAGTTTGGAAAGGTCTTGAGGGAGAGATGTTGCCCCTCCGACCTGGTCCAACTTCTCGGAGGCCTTCCTAGATCGTTATTTGCCACGGGAGATCCGGCAGGCCCGGATGGATCAGTTCTTGCACTTGGAGCAGGGGGTGAGGAACGTACGAGAATATGCCTTACAGTTTTGACTCCTTGGCAAACTATGCTCCGGCTTTTGTGGACACCATGCCATCAGAGTCCACCGATTTGTGTAGGTCTGAACCTAGAATACGTTGAGGCATGCATGACATCTACATTATGGGAAGATATGGACATTGCTTTCGAGTGCAGGCCTTTGCCCAGACTATTGAGGGCACTTAGACAGCGGCGAGGTAATGAAACGAGACAAATCGAGGCGGCGTCGCGAAGAGAGATTTAGTAAATTTGGGGAAATTCAAAGAGGGCCTGAGCCACAGCTACGATAGGCCACGGTTTTGATAGGCCACGGGTTTTGATAGGCCACCTAGACCCCCATCTTCAGCACTGCAACAAAGAAGGTAGATTTATCCCGCCGGGAGTCGGTCGAGTGCAGTAGAAATTTCAGTGGACTCTCCTCATCAAGGAGGGTAGAACAGAGCGAATACATATTTCCACCCTGCCCTATTGTAATCGACTCCCACCTCAGAACTTGCAGATATGGCTCCACGGGGTGTTATATATGCGGGCGGGAGAGGCATAGGATGCAAGATTATCCGGCGGGGGACAAGGTAGCCGAGATAGCCGGGATAGGCATTATGGGGCCGCAAGCTCCCGGTAGCCTCCCAGCGGGGCGTGGGCCCTCCAAGTTCAGCAGGTAGAGGCCGAGGTAGATCAGGAGCCTCTACTTTAGGTACGGGCTCAAGCCGAACCTATGCATTACCGAGGAGAGCGGACTCGAGGCATCTCCGGATGTGGTAAGCAGTATGATGACTGTTGCTGTACTTTGCTTATGTCTTGATTGATCCAGGGGTCCACTTTGTCCTATGTTACCCCATTTGTGGCTTGAAAGTTCATTGTTGCACAGAATTGTTTGTAGCCCTTCTCGGTATCTACACGTCGGTGACTCCATTATAGCAGAAATTTATCGAGGTGTACGGTAGAGGTTGCTGATCGTCGGACTACAGTAGATCTGGTAGAGCTACAGATGATTGATTTTGATGCCATTATGGGTATGGATTGGTTGGTGCCGTGCTATGTCATCGTAGAATGTTGGACCAAGACGGTCCGATTCCACTTTCTAGGGGAGGTAGTGCGAGAGTGGAAGAGCGTACAGCTACATGAGTAGGTTTATTTCCTACCTTCATGCGAGAAGTTATTAGCTAAGGGATGTATTTACCACCTAGTCAGGGTTCCAGATGTTCGGGTTGAGTCTACGACACTCTAGTCTATTCCGGTGGTGAATGAATTCCCTGATGTATTTCCAGACGAGCTACCTAGTATTCCCGTAGAAAATAGGTGCAATCGACTTGCTACCAGGTCCTCAGCCCATATCAATTCCCTCCCATATCGTATGGCTCCTACTGAGCTCAGAGAATTAAAGGGCATCTGAAGGATCTGTTAGATAAGGCCTTTATCAGGAGTCGAGTACTTCACCGTGAGCTACGCTAGTTCTATTTGTGAAAAGAAGGATGGTTCGCTCCGCATGTGTATAGATTACCGGCAGCTAAATAAGGTTACAGTCAAGAATAAGTATCCGCTTCCCAGAATAGATGATTTGTTTGATCAGTTACAGGGGGCAGACTGTTCTCCAAGATGACTTACGGTCTGGATATAATCGGGTCCGTGTTCGTGAAAGACATTCCCAAAATAGCCTTCAGGGCCCAATATGGCCACTTTGAATTCCTATTTATGTCCTTTGGATTGACGAATGCCCCAACAGTATTTATGGACCTGATGAACAGCACCTTCAGACCATACCTAGACACATTCGTAGTAGTATTTATCGATGATATTACAGTGTATTCTCGCTACGGGCGAACCACCGAGCTCATTTACAGATAGTGCCCCAGATTCTTAGGGACCGCCAGTTGTATGCTAAGTTCTCCAAATGTGAATTCTGGCTGAACTCGGTAGCCTTCTTCAGGGCATATTATTATTGAGATCTTTGGTATATAGGTTGACGCGCGAAAATAGAAACGTCAAAACATGGTCTGGACCTACCACTCCGACCGTAGTCCGCAGTTTTCTGGGATTAGCGGGATACTACAGAAGATTTGTTGAGGATTCTCCACTGGCAGCACCTCTGACTAAGCTGACGAGAAAGCAGTAAAGTTTCAATAGACCGAGGCCTTTGAGCAGGGTTTCCAAGAATTAAAAGACAGATTGACCTCCGCTCTAGTGTTAGCATTACCGGAAGGTACAGAGGGTTATTCAGTGTATTGTGATGCATCAGGTATTGGGTTCGATTTGTGTGTTGATGCAGCACGGTAAAGTGATGCGTATACTTCCGGACAGGCGAAACCACGAGAAAAAGAATTATCCTACCCACGACACGGAGTTAGCAGTGGTCCACGCCTTAAAGATATGGAGACATTACTTGTATGGCGTCCATGTGGGTATTTTCACAGATCATAAGAGCCTACAGTATATCTTCACTCAGAGGGAGTTGAATTTGCGACCGGCGTCGTTGGTTGGAAGTTATTGAAAGATTATGACATGGACATTCTATATCATGCAGGAAAAGCCAATGTAGTAGCGAGATGCTCTCAGCCAGTAAATCGATTAGGAGTTTGGTGTATTTGCATCCCGAGCAGTGGGATTTGGTCGAGAGAAATACATCAATTAGCCAGCCTAGCGGTTCGTGTAGCAAGCAGGAAGGACAACAGAGCCGTAATTCAGAACACCGTTGTGTTGTATGGTTGTGGAGGTAAAAGAACGGAAATATGAAGATCGACCTGGTCAACAGGACATAATTCAGCAGAAGCGCCAGATTTTCGAGTAGCTGAGATGAGATGCTGCGATGTAAAGGTAGCCTTTGTGTTCGAATATTTCAGGGCTTCGCCAATAGATTATGAGTGGGGTACATTACGCCCGCTATTCTCTCCACCCAGGTGCGACGAAAATGTACCCGCGATATCAAGGAGATTACTGGTAGCCAGGTATGAAGAGGGAAATAGCAGAATTTGCTTGGCAGTGTCTAACTTTACCAACAAGTAAAGCGGAACACCAGAAACCAGGCGGATTGACTCAGGACATAGCTGTGGCTCTCTGGAAATGGGAAGCAGTAAACATGGATTTTGTGGCAGGATTACCCCGTACCAGGCATAGACATGATTCCATTTAGGTAATAGTTGACAGACTGACGAAATCAGCCCATTTCACCGCCGGTAAAAGCTACTTTCTCTGCAGTGCAGCCCAGTGTATATCAGGGAAATAGTTAGATTACACGTGTTTCAGTATCTATTATCTTTGATAAAGGAGCACAATTTAAATCAGATTTTGGTAGTCATATCAGAGAGGTTTGGGAACACCAAATTAATTTGAGCACAGCATTCCACCCTCGGAGCCGATGGACGGGCGAGACACTATTTAGGCTCGAGGATATGCTACGGGCGTGTGTGCTAAACATTGGAGGTAGCTGGGATGACATTTGCCGCTAATTGAATTTGCTTATAGCCAATAGTTATCACTCAGCTATCCGGATAGCGCCCTTTGAGGCTTGTATAGGCGAAAATGTAGATCGCCAGTTAGCTGGTTTGAAGTGGGAGAATCAGCACTGATTGGGTCGAGCATTATTCATCAGTCAGAGGAGAAGGTAAAGCTTATCCAGAGAACGCCTACTGACGCCGAGCCGCCAGAAATCATGGGCGAAGTGCGGCGCAGAAACTTAAAATTTAATGTGAATGACTGGGTATTTTTAAGTATCTCCAATGAAAGGGGTGATGAGATTCGGCAAGAGAGGTAAATAGTCCAGTTCGTTGGGCCTTATCAGATTCGTCAAGAATAGGCCAAGTGGCAATGGGGACTTGCCTCGAGAATTAGAATCCGTTCATCCAGTTCTCCACGTATCTATGCTAGAAAGTACATAGGAGACCCATCCAAAGTTGACCCATCAAATTTGTCAGGATGCGGAAGAGCTGGCCTATGAGGGTTCCAGTAGTCATCTTGGACGAGCAGTCATAGATTGAGAACTAAAAGATATTGCTTCTATCAGAGTACTATGGCGTAAAAGGCCGAAGAGATGACAGGAAGCAGAGGAAGATATGAAAGTCAGATATCCTCACTGGTTTTAAGCCTAGTCAGTCAAAGGTATGTTAGTATTGTTATCATAGAAATACTTATGTTATAAGTATAAATGAGATAGTTGACTCTAGTCTTTTATGTGATGAATGTTGTAGTATTGTGTGGAGTACATGTATTGGACTTTTCTGCATTTCAAGTTTTGAAGATAGTCCATATTACAAGGGACACTTTCCAAAATTTTCATGAAGTCGAGTATGAGATCCCTATATAAGTTTACATTCCAGGACGAATGTTCTTAAGGGGGAAGGATATTTACAACCCGTAAGTTCTTGACACCTAGATGGCCTATTCGCATGTCGGTTAAGAATTTTAGAATGCCATACATGCTAGAAAAGGCCCGAGGGAAGACCAGACAAGCGCCAAGTCGGCGCGTCGCAGGCAATCGACTTATAAATCGCATTCGTCGAATGCGACATAAATCACATTCGACGAATGCGAATTAAAGGTGTATATATAGCCTCCACTTCGGTTTAACTACATTTCTGAGTTTATTTCGAACACGACCAAAAAACGGAAGTACGGAGGATCCGTGAAATTTCCTTCCCGATTACGATGCGTCAAGCAGCGGTCCAAACTCAAATTAACTCCAGATACCGAGGGTATTAAGCAGCAAGGAGCATTCCTACGTTTAGTTTCGTGAAATTCGGCGGGCGAATCATCGTGCTACCGAGCTAGTAAGTGGAATTTCTCCAAATTAGTGTCAACATACTCCTAGTCCTAAAGTAAGTATTTCTCCCTTCTGGACTTTTGAGAAATAGCGAGTTTTCGACCGTTTTTGATAAGTCATAATTTGGGTTATATATATATATTAAAAGTGATATTTTCTTTCAGAATATTAGCGTATTTAGTTCTAATTGACCTATATATGAATGCAGTTGGGAGAAATAATAGAATTTTTTTATTTTTTTTATTTGTTTCCTTGTTAAAATTATATTTTTCTCCATGAGGGGATAATTCCTTTGGCTAGTTATTAATCCAGTATAGCAAGCGTGAACTATAGAAGAAAATTCATAAGTCAAGAATTGAGTCTATTATGAATCTAGCAAGCATGTTTAAAATATTATGATATATATTCGAATGAAAGTTAGTAAAGAAATATCGAGACAGTCAAATGATATCTCAGATACAATATAGTTCAGTATGAGATCAGTTTAAAGTAGAAAAGAGTTCACAATAAGAAATCAGAATACGATAGTATATTCAGATCAAACATGCTTGCTATCACTTGATTATTGTTTGTTGAGACTTGTTTATTGAGTTAGAGGCACCCTTTGAGCGTCCTCTGCTTACAGGTTGTGCTTGTGTCGACCCACCGTGAGGATTGGGATACGCCACTCAAGGAGTGGTATGTCGTCTGTAGTAGGAAGATGGGATGGAGCACTCCCCCATGATGACTGATCAGCATAGCATTACGAGCACATAGTACAGAGTATTGAGTACAGAGTACAGAGTATAGAGTTGAGTACGAGCCCTTTGAGCTCGAGACACCGTTACTTATATCCAGAGGTCATAGTCCGAGGTGGAGACCCAGGGGGCCGATAGAGGTGCTCGTAGTTAGTAGATGAGTTGAGTGATTTACTTTTGATTGGTTTGGCCCAGTTAGGGGTATTAGATTGTTTGTTGGTTGGCACCTTCCACGACATGAAGGCTGGTATAGGTCCTTGTTTGTTATATATGTATATACTTGATATCTTTTAGCTGATAGACAACAGGTCTCCATGACGATAGGTATGCTCCTACCTTACTTCAGTACAAATAAGCTTGTTTAGATTCATCAGTCCAAGTGATTCGGATACTTCTTACTGTTCAAAATTTCTAGTTATGTTGCTTATATTCAGTTATGTTCAATTTGCTTTGCATACTCGGTACCAGTGGTACTGACGCCCGTTTGAGGCGCTGCATTACTGCCTGCGGTACTATGAACTGAGCCGATCCCCTCATGATCCTAGCCAGCACAGAGTCATCAGCTCCTGTCATCCAAACTGATATTGAAGGATTACATCATTTTATTTTGTTATATAGATACGGGTAGGTCGGGGCCCTGTGCGCGACCATCTTGTCCGATATTCCTAGAGAGCTTGCAGATTGTGTATATATCTCCTATGGTTAGTTATTGCCGGTCGTGTGGTCATAGTCTAGTTAGTAGTGGTGACCTTTCCGGTCCTGTGTAGTTGTTCAGCATTTGTTATGCGGTTGCAGAATAACTGCAGCATGGTGGCCTTGTCGGCCACGCAGGTTCCCTGTATGAGTGTGATTCTTGTTAGCTGATGTTATAGTACAGGTGGCTATAGGCCTAGTCGGTCGGAGGCTGTGTTTATAGTCGTTATATAGCCCATTGATTCCGTGAATCTGAGTTAGAGCCAACCAGGCACCGGATGTGCTTAGGCTCGGTAGTCTAGCGATTCGAGGGTCCTAGCGGGCACCAGGTGCCAGTCCTTACCCCCAAGGCAGGGTAAGACATAGTCGGTATTCGACTGATAGCGGCATTGTTGTGCAAAATAGATCTGAATCTTTCTTGGTGACGACAGATGTGAAGCCAGTGAATGAGGATCAATTACGAAGTAAATTTGAAGGAATCCGTTGGAAGTCAGAGAGCGGAGGTCTTCTCCCAAGGGGGAGATGGGCTGTTGCGGTACCAGGGCTATCTATGTGTTCCAGATATTATTGATTTAAAGATCAGATATTGCATGAGGCATGGATCAGGTATTCTATCCATCCTTGTGCAACCAAGATATCATGACTTCTTTGAAATATATTGGTGGAAAGGCATGAAGAAGGATATTGTAGAATTCGTAGCTAAGAGCCTAAATTGTCAGCAAGTGAAAATTGAGCAGCTTAAGGTCAGGGAGGCGTACTTCCAGGATATCAGCATTCCCAATTGGAAGTGGGAAGAGATTAACATGGATTTCATTACAGTCCTACCTGTTACTCGCCAACACTATGATTCCATTTGGGTGGTGGTCGACAGGTTGACCAAGGATACGCACCTTCTACCAGTCTAAACCGCAGATTCAGCAGATGATTGTGCCAGAATTGCTGGCAGATGATTCCAGCATTTCCCGGTGGAAGTGGGAAAGAGATTAACATGGATTTCATTCCAGTCCCTCCCACCTGGTACTTTCGCCAACACTATGATTCCATTTGGGTGGTGGTCGACAGGTTATTAAGGATACGCACCTTCTACAGTCTAAACCGCAGATTCAGCAGATTATGCCAAATTGTATATTAGGAGTTGGTTTGACTTCATAGGGTGCCCTTTTTTGTTATCTCGGACAGTGTTTTCGGTTTACCTCTTAGTTTTGTAGGTCTTTCAAAGAAGGGCTTGGGACTCCAGGTTAAACTCAGCACAGCATTTCATCACAAACGGATGGTTGGCGAACAATTCAAACTCTTGAGTTATGTTGAAGCGTGTGATGGACTTCAAAAAGGTAGCGAGGATGATCACTTACGCGGTACCGAGTTTTCGTACGTAACTTCTCCTCAATGCACCTTTCGAAGCTCTTTGACGGATATTGTAGTCGCCATCCGATGGAGGTGATATTTGGTAAAGCATGCATGACGGACTGATTAGGTCACCGAGGCACTAAAGTCCCCACCGACCAAAACCAGACAGGAAGCTGCTGTAAGTCTGTGGAAATAATATGACAGTCTGAGAGAAAGATTTGGGTTGACTAAGCATTGGTATTTCTAATAGCATCTTCCCATGAGGAATTATGAGTTTTGACAAGAAAGCTTCAGTCCCCTTACTCAACAGATATATGGTTATAGTAGAGGTGGCCAAGACAACGTATGATTGGACTTCATAATTATCTTATATTTACATCCATGTTATATATTATTCTGAAAAATGCTTGATCATCTTTAGTTTTTCTGGTGAAGCATGGTGTGAAATAACACCTGAGTTATGAGAAGGCTAGTTGATGTGATCCACTTGAGTTGAAGGCACAAAGGATAAGAAGTAGCTTCAGTGAAGATGGAAAATCTTTGTGAGGCTTATGTAGAAACACAAGGCTATAATGGCACAATACCTCATGTTTCCTACACGGTTAGTTTAGTTTGAATATCAGGTATTTTCAATTCTGACTCATTCCATAATTCATGTGCACATTTCCACCTTTAATCTCTCTCAAGCTCATGATGAAACTATCCCTTGATCAAAAGTAAGTTTCACCCAATTGTATAATTCTACAATTTTTATACATGAGTATGATTAGATTGCATTTATATTTATGAATAGTAATCTTGGGACGATTCTAAATTATTTTCAATACAAAAATTGTTTTCCAAAAATCTTGAATCTAAAATGCCCGTGGATGAAAAGTTCATAAAAATGAGTGATTGATGATTAATGCATGATGATGTTGAGATTTGATGATGATGCATGTTTCTAAAGCTACACGTGATTATGATGTTGTTTCAAAATGAAAAGAGTATATCCTAATATGATAATGACTTTGAGCAATGCCCACATGTTGATTTAAAGTGATGATTTTCTCAACATAAGCTTACCACATTGTTTGAAGTGAGATTTTCCAATTTTTCATAAATTCTAGCTTGTGGTATGTTGGTAAAAATATTTCTACATGTAGCTTACCACATGATTTTGAGTAGATTCTTCCACTTATATTTTATCTTGTGGCCTGTGTCGAAATAAATCTTCTCACATGCATGAATGCATAATTGAGATGTATGTAATTATTGATCTTTGTCAAAGGACAATGTTGAGCTTCATATTCATATGTTGTCTAGTTTATGCATGATTTCATTATGAGCTTTGTGAAAAGACAATGTTGAGCTTCGTTTCATATGATGTTGAGCTATGCATGATTCATGTTGAGCTTCGTCAATAGTCGATGTTGAGCTTCGTTATATACGATGTAGAGAATTGCATGTTTTTGGGAGAAAGAGTCTAGCACTAAGTTAAGAGTCAATCACCTTATGCCCCAGAACTACTGCCCATAACGTAGGTTGATACGATTACATTAATGGGACCTCCCAATTTGAGCTATCCCCGGCAGATTGTCCCTTCAACGATATCGATATCATGGTATCGTCCATCACCTTAACAAGGTTATGGATGTCTCTACTCACTTGAGTGTGATAATTGGGACCGTAATATCTATTGTGGTTGTCATTTAGAGTGACAAGTCTCCCACTATCTATACTATTCAGATTTTGCATATACATTACTCATGATCATTGCTTTAAGGAATGCATGTTCTAAGTGAGTTTGACTCATTGTTGGCTTTTCTCTAAATGTCATATTTCACCTTTGAGGCATTTGAGTCGGTCATGATGTTATAAAGCTATGTATGGTCATATTATGAAAGGATTATGATTTCAGAATGAGTGCTTGTAGTTCTTTCCTATCATATTTTAAAGCTTATGATATGTTATGAAATTTTTTAAATGACTTATTTTACTTGAGTGTCTTTACTTACCTTTCATACCCGATACATTCCATGTACTGACCGCATACTTTCTATGATGTATCGTTTCATGATACAAGCCCCAACTCGCAGCTTCAGTCCCGCTCTTAGACAGCTTTCTAGAGTTAGTATCTTCTCAGGATTGGTGAGTCCTCATCTTTTGAGGACTAGACTCCAGTTTCTTCTGCGTATTTCGGTTTCCCTATTGTTGAGTTAGTTGGGAAATTTATCCCATCAACTCGTCCAGACTAGAGGCTTTTCATACATATGTATGCGTTAGCTTCGGATGTTATTCTGATGTTATGAAGAATTAGACTTCAGCTGAGTTATATTGAAGATTTCTTCAGTTTATCAGGTGGAATTATTTGTACGCTTATGTCATGGTCAACATGGGGTCTCTCGGGGTCCCTGTTCCGTGTCTACAATTCGGGTCTACACTTGGGTTGTGACACAAACCTTCAAAAAAAAGATCATAGAATTCTCTCAGGGACTCTCAGAGTAAAAACTAGGGCGGTCTACTTCTCCTCAGATTCTAAAGGAATTTTGTCGGATTTCTTTATCGGGTATGAGGGAATTCAACAAGGGGATGGTCTTCCTTGTGTCCCCCAAAAACCCTTCTCTAGTTTCTCTAAATCTAGCCCAGAAGCTTTCGAATGTGAAGAGAGAATATATGTCAAATTTCTTGGAATTCCTTATAGAATGATATCCATGATTTTTTAAATATGATTTCCATCAGTTCATCTTTAAATTGATATTATTCCTGCAAAAGTGAACTCTATTTGTAGATTTTTGAATGTTAAGAAATTCCTGGCGTACCTTCGTTTTAATCCAATGTGGAATGTATGATTTCATATTAATTATGGATATTTTCCACTGGTTAGTGACAGTATTGATGCTTATCCTTGTGCATTGAGTTTAGCCTAGTCTTAGAGAGTGAAAAGACTAGAACCTTGCTAAAGTGATTAACCTCGAAGTTTTCCTGCTTATATCAGTGTGGTGAATTCCCACATTATTCAATATGCTAAATTCTCAATCAGAAACATGATTGACTATCTTTAGTTAAAATGTGAAAAAACTCGATCTCATTCAGAAATGTCAGAATTTGGATCAGTTTTGACTATATAATTTCCTGAGGTGTCGGTAATCTCACCTCCCGTTATCAGTCAGATTCAGGAATTTGATTATTTGTCCACTAGGAGGTCATGAAACCTTGGATATATATCTCTGACTAGTCTTAGGACCGCAGTTAAGATTGCAGTTTTTCTTAGGCGGTTACGGCAGCTTTTTGATAAGCATCTCTGACCAGTCTTAGAGCCAAGTCTCCAGAATCCGGGCCCCCAGAACTTTTATGATCACGCAGTTCATCCCTTATACCCTGGAAAGGTATATTGGATCCTACCAATGGGGTGTTACATCAAACTCCACGTTTAGCTCACGTGGTTACATGTTGGTTATAGACTCTCCCACTAGTCAGTTCAATCTAGTATCAGTTTAGTTCAGTTAAGAACAGTAGTCCAGAGATAGAACATGCTTTGACCATCGGGCAAGGGGTCTATTAGACCACCTTAGTTATTTTAGTTATTCAGTTTAACAGTTTTATATGGTCATTGCATGTGCTTTCAGTTCAACATTTTCTTTTATTTATTCCATTGTTTTATGTTCCTATCACTTACTCACATTCAAAGTACTTTATACATACATGATGTATCATTTATGATACAGCTCCAGGATCACGATCTCAGCCCCGTTAGCCGACCGTTCACTGCAGATCTCAGCTATTCCGGTTTGGTCAGTCCTCATCCTTCGAGGACGGGGGAATTTATTGCTTCAGTTTACTTTTCTTTCCTTATTATTTAGATTTGGGTTAACTGGTGGTTTGTCCCCAGCAGCTCATCAATCATAAGAGGCTTTTAGGCATGGAATTTGTTTTTCAGACTGGATTTGTATTTCATACTAGTAGTGTTGTTCTAATATTTTAAAACACTATGTACCAGCTTTATTTCTTTATTGTATTTATATTTTGTTTTAAACTTCCATTGTATGTATTTTTATATTAATTAGAATGCTGGTGTATGATGGGTAGGGGTTGACTTTGGGTCACTTGACGATTTAAATGTCGTGTTTACCGTCCCGGGGGTGTAAGCTTCGGGGCGTGACATGTGGTCCTTGACTTCAAAGACAAACTCCTACAGAGGAAATTATCCTGTTACACCCGTAAGTTCTTGACACTTAGTTGGCCTATTCGCCTGTTGGTTAAGAGTTTTAGATTGCCACACGTGCGAAAAGGGCTAGAGGAGAGGCAGACAAGCGCCAAGTCAGAGCGTCGCAAGGCAAATGCGCTTATAAATCACATTCGAAAAATGTTACTTATAAATCTCATTCAACAAATGCGACTTAAAGGGGGTTCAGGTCCAAGTATATAAAGCCCCACTTTGGTTTTTTTCATGTTTCGTTTTCATTTCCGAGAGAATAGCGAAGCAAGGAGAGGGACAAGGTTCAACATAAATTTCCTTCCGTTACGTCGTCAAGCATAGTCCAAACTCAAATTATCTTCGGGTAGAGAAGTATAAAGCTGCAGGAGCATTCTGCAGGGTTAGTTTCGTGAAATACGCCCGACGAATCGTGGATCTCACCGAGACAAGGTAGTGGAATTGCTCCAAGCTAATTAACCTACTCCCAACATTAAAGTGAGTATTTCTCCTTAGACTACGAGAAATTACGAGTTTTCGGCCATTCTCTGATAAGTCGAAGAATAGGTAGTAGGTATATCCATAAGTATGGTTTCTTTCCCAAATAATAGTAGAATTAATTCTATTCTTTCGTGAATATGAATACAGTTGGGAGAAATAGCTGAATACTAGCCGAGCTATGCCAGTTAATAAGAAAGACGGAAGTTGAGGTATGTAAACCCAGTTTCTTTCGAAAAGCTAGTAGTTCCAGTATAGCAAAGTAGTACAAATTCTAGTAGAATGTTTCAGAAGCCGTATATTATATTCAGTATGAGTTCAGTAAGCATGTTAGAATTATTATACAGTGTTCAGCATGAAACTCAGTAAAAATAGTATAATTCCCAACAGAATATGCCAAATATTATTTCATACTCAAAATATCTTAGTATCATATTCGGTATATTTCGTATCGAGATTCAACATATTTGAGTATCGGTCGAGTATATTTCAGTATGAGATTCAGAACATAATATACCATAATATAAATATTATTTTCAGGTTCAATATATATCTATATATATATATATATATATATATATATATATATATATATATATATATATATATATATATTACACATGCAGTTATTGCTATGTCTGTGGAGACATGATTGTTGTGTGTCGGGCACCCTTAAAGCTTCCTTGGCCGCCCAGGGTTAATCGTTGTGTTGACTCACCCCGCCCAGAGGTGAGGATACGTCGCTCTACGGGTGGCATGCCGTCCGCCAGCCCGGACGAAGATGGGATCAGATTCCCCATTGTGACTGTCGGCACTATACCACACCTATCAGTAGCCACCCGGGGTGCAGATTAGAGTTTTCAAATTATAGATTTCATATTTAAGATTTCAAATTTCAGGAGTCCTCCAAGCCCAGATACAGCTATAGTCAGGGGCCCAGCGAGCCCAAGTTGCATATCCAGGGGGCCGGCTGGATGCTCATAGTTACTAGGTTTATGGTATGACTTTGGGATGAGTATGTGATTGTGTGTTGGTTGGTGCCCACAGCTTATGGGGGCTGGTAAGGTTCTTGTGTGCTATGTTGTGTTAGTTATTAATAGATAGAAAGTAGACCGCCATGTTATCAGGTATGACTCTTACTCTCTCTTCAGTAGAGTTACGCTCTTTTAGTCGATCTCAGTCCGTCTCCTATTACTTAAGTATCTATTGATATTATTGTTTACTTTAGAGTTATTTTCAGTTATTGCTTGCATACTCAGTACCAGTGGTATTGACGCCCTTTTTGGGGCTGCATTGACCTTAAGGTACACATAGGCGAGGAGCAGATCCCTCGTAGTTCAAACCAGCATATAGAAGTCTTCGCTCTTGTCATCGAGAGCTTGACAGCTAAGGTTTACTTCCCTTTTTGTTTCATGCTACGGTATGGGTAGGCGGGGCCTGCTGTCCCGACCATCATCTTATTATTAGAGGCTTGCGGATTGTATATTCCCTGTGGTTACTTGTACAGGTCGTGTGGGGCGGTCTCTATGTTTCGGATTTGCATGATAGTCGTGTGGGGCCTTGTTCGGTTGTTGGTTTGAGTGACCTTGTGATCACGAGATCAGTTTAGCACTTGATTATACTTTTCGGTGATAACTAGTCAGCATGGTGGCCTTATCATGCATAGGTTCCCTTATGCTCAGTTGTTCTAGTTGGTGTTATATTCCTACAGGTGGCTATAAGCCTAGTCAGTCAGGCTGTATTTACCCAGTCGTTATTTAGCTCGTTGTTTTCATAAATCAAAATTAGAGCCAGCCTTGCACAAGTGCTTAGGAAGCTCAATAGTCCGGCAGTCCGGGTCCTAGTAGGGCACCAGGTTCTAATGCCTCCAAGACGGGCGTGACAAACTTTAATATCGAGCAGGTCGTATCACAGGGAGTTTTGCAAGAAGCCGTGCTTCATAGATTCTTATCTATGGATGTGTTGTGCACCACACCATAGGGAGGAGGCTGCAAGGCATGACATGATGGTTACTCTTCTTCACTCGGTCGTGCCATGGTAATAGGTTGAGTCCTAAAGCTTATTATACTCTTTGTTTACAGATAAAATGTCAGATCTGCGACATCCTATCATAGGCAGAAGATTTGACATAGCAGCAGGAAGAGGCACCAGCGGATGCACCAAGCCTCAGTTTAGAATCAGCCCGATCTGAGGGCGATATGAGCCATCATCCCGATCTTCTCAGCAGTCTCCACCCCCTCGGGATCCCTCGGGGCGACACCACCTCAGATGGTTCCTATACCTATACAATCGGACCAGGAGGTCAGGAGTGCAGTAGTATGTTAGCGCAATGATGGCTACTCAGTGCTAGTCAATGCCACCTACAGCGACAGAATCATCAGGCGGGCCAGGTAGTTCGAGGGTCCGAGAATTCCTAGCACTAGGTCCCCCACAGTTCTGATGATAGATCGGGCAAGAGAGAACTAGGGCTTCCTGGATCAAATGTAGAGGATTTTCCATGTATGCATGTCACATCTATAGAGTCGGTCAAATTGGCGGTATTCCGACTGCGGGATGTCTGTGTTGTGGTATGAGGTTGGAAAGGTCTGGAGGAGAGATGTTGCCCCTCCGACCTGGTCAACTTTTCAGAGGCCTTCCTGGACTGTTATCTACCACGAGAGATCCGACAGGCCCGGATGGACCAGTTTTACACCTGGAGGCCGAGGCGATGAGTGTTCGAGAATACACCCTGCAGTTCGAATTCTTTTGTGATATCAGCCTTTGTAGACACCATTCCATCCGAGTCCACCGATTTATTATGGGGATGAACCCGAGTATATTGAGGCTTTGTGGCAGCTACTTCTCTTGAGGAAGATATGGATATTTCTCGAGTCTGGGCTTTGCTCAATGAATGTCCAAGGGCCTCGGACAGCAGCAATAGGATAGCAGACGAACAAGTCTAAACAGCACACGAGTTAAGTCGAATGATTACGGAGATTCGGAAACGGGCCTAGGCCACGGTTGTCAAATAGGCCGCCAAGACCCCACCTCCATCACCCGAGCGAGAGGGTAGATTCAGTCGGCCGAGGGCAGTCAGAGTCGGCGGAAGTTCTCAGTGATAATTTACCCCAGCAGTGGAGGAAGAAAGAGCAGGTATACACCGCCACTTTGCCCTATTTGAAGCCGACACCACTTTGGAGGCTACGATGTGGCTCCACGAGTGTGCTGCTATCTGGACATGAGGTCATGTGATGAGAGATTGTCCAGCCATGGAGTCGGGTGACCGGGATAGACAGAAGGGCATTAGCAGGGTGCGATCTCTATTATCCCCGGCGCAGGCCCTCAATTTCAACTTGAGTGAAGGCCGGGGCAAATTAGGGGCCTCTAGTTGGAGTGCGAGCCCAAGTCGTACTTCTATATGCATTACAGAGACAGGATTAGAGGCATCTCCAGATGTTGTGGTATGATGAATATTTTCTCTCACCCTGCTATGTATTAATCGATCCGGGATCTACCTTGTCCTATCTTACCCCATTAGTGGCTCAAAAGTTCAGTACTAAATTTGCTTTGTAACCCGCTTTAGTATCTATACCCGTCGGTGAATCTATTATAGCCAAAAGGGTTTATCGAGTGTGTACAGTAGAGGTTGCTAACCGTCAGACCGCAACGAATTTGAGCAGATTTATAAATGGTTGATTTTGACACCATTATGGGTATGGATTGGTTAGTTCCATGCTATGCCAATGTAGAGAAAGCTGGACCAGACGATCCGATTCCACTTTCCAGGAGACAGCCACAAGAGTGGAAGGGCAGTACAACTACACATAAAAAAGAGTAGGTTTATTTCTATCTTCCGGGCGAGAAAGTTGATAGCCAAGGGTGCATTTACCACATTTTCAAAGTTTAGGATGTTGAATCCCAGAGGCTTAACTCTCAATAGACTTTACAATTGGGGCTATTACCAGGCACTCAGCCTATCCAATTCCCCCTTTATCGCATGGCTCCTGCTGAACTCCAGAGAACTAAAAGACGGTTTGAGAGATTTGTTAGACAAGGGCTTTATCGAGGCCAGTACTTCACCTTGGGGTGCACCGGTTTATTTGTAGAAAAGAAGGATGGTTCCCTCCGCATGTGTATAGACTATAAACAACTGAATAAAGTTACTGTCAGAATAAGTATCCGCTTCCCAGTATAGATGATTTGTTTGATCAGTTACAGGAGATAATTTTCCCCAAAATTGACTTAAGGTTCTGATATCATCGAGGTTCGGGTTTGTGAAAGGGACATTCCAAAGACTACCTTCAGGTCAGAATATGGCCATTTGAATTCTTAGTCATGTCCTTTTGGGCTGACGAATGCTCCAACCGTGTTTATGGACCCGATGAACAATATTGGAACCATACCTGGACTTGTTCGTGATAGTGTTTATTGACGATATTCTGTTTATGGACGATGAACTAATATTTTAGACCATACCTAGACTTGTTCGTGATATGGTGTTTATTGTGATATTCTGGTGTATTCTCGCTCAGAGGCAAACCACCAGGATCATTTGCGGACAGTGCTCCAGATTCTCAGGGACCGTCAACTATATGCCAAGTTCTCGAAATGTAAATTCTGGATGAATTCAGTAGCCTTTTTGGGTCATATCATGTTGGATGCTAGTATACAAGTAGATACCCATAAAATAAAAAGCAGTAAAAACATAGCCAAGACCTACCACTCCAACCGAGGTACGCAGTTTCCTAGGGTTAGCAGGGTACTATAGGAGGTTTGTTGAAGGATTTTCCACCTTAGCAGCACCTCTGACTAAACTGACAACGAAGGCAACAAAATTTAAGTGGTGAGGCATGTGAGCAAAGCTTCCCGAGAATTGAAAGACAAGCTAACATCAGCTCCGGTGTTAACGTGCGGAAGGAAGAACGAAGTTATGCAGTTTATTGTGACGCTTGGGTGTTGGGTTAGGATGTGTTTTGATGCAGCATGGTAAAGTAATTGTATGCTTCCAGACAGCTGAGGAAACATGAAAAGAACTATCCTACCCATGACACAGGAGTGGCTGTGATGATTCCACGCCTTGAAAATATGGAGCCATTACTTATGGCATCCACATTTAGATATTTTCACTGATCGCAGAGCCTACAGCATTTTCACCCAAAAAGAACTGAACTTGCGGCAGCGTCGTTGGTCAGAGCTGTTGAAAGACTATGATGTGAATATTTTTGTATCCACCTAGGAAGGGCCAATGTGGTGGCGAGGCGGTCATAGCCATAAGTCTATGGGAGTTTGGCATACTTATAGCCTGTGCAGCAGGAATTAGCCAGGAGTACATGAGTGTGATTATCCATTCATGTAGCAGAAACAAGAGGACAACGGAGCGGTAATCCAGAGCACCGCGGTGTCGTCTTTAGTCGTGGAAGTAAAGGAACGGAGTGAGAAGATCCTACCTAGTTCAGCTTAGAAACACAGTTCAGCAAGGAGAGGTGACATATTTTCAGATAACCTAGCATGGGATATTGCGATATAATGATCGCTTTTGTGTTCCGGTGTTGCCGGGGCTTCGCCCGGTAGGTCATGGGTGAGAGGTACATTATGCCCGTTATTCTCTCACCCAGGTTCGACAAAATGTACCACGATATCGAAGAAATCTGCTGGTGGCCAGGAATGAAGAAGTGGATAGCAGAATTCGTAGCTCAGTGTCCCAACTGCCCAGCGAGTGGCGAAGACATCGAAACCCAGCATACTGACTCGGGATATAGGCGTGCCTCTATGAAATGGGAAGCTATAAATATGGATTTTTATAGAAGGATTACCCCGCACCAGGCGCAGATATGATTTGATCTGGGTGATTGTTGACGAACTGACAAAATCAGCTCATTTTCTGCTATTAAGGGCTACCTTTTCCGCCGAGAATTATGCTGAGGAAATTTGTATATTAGAGAAATAGTTAGGTTTCCTTAATTGTTCCGGTGTCATTATCTCTGACAGAGGGCGTAGTTTACAGCTAAATTCTGGCAATCATTTCGAGAGAGGCTTGAGGACACATGTTAACCTAAGCACAACATTTCATCCTCAAACAGATGGGTAGGCAAGAACGGACAATCCACACTCTCGAGGATATGTTGCGGTATGTGTGTTGGATTTCAGAGGTATTGGAATGAGAACATTTTACCACTCATTATGAGTTCTCCTATAATAACATTTACCATTCAGCTATTCAGATGGCGCCTTTTGAGGGCATTATATGGGCAAAGTGCGAATCTCCAGTTGGTTGGTTTGAGGTTAGGAGAATCAGCATTGATTGGGCGAGATATCATTCATTAGTAAGGAAAAAGTAAAGCTTATCGAAACGTTCTTGACTGCCAGGCGCTAGAAATCGTATGCTAGCATGCGGTGCAGAAACTTGGAATTTCATGTGAATGACTGGGTACTTTTGAAAGTTTCGCCGATGGAGGGTGTAATGAGATTTGGCAAGAAAGGAAAAGCTCAGCCGAGAGTTTGTTGGGCCTTATTGATTAGCCGAAGAATAGGCCAAGTATCATATGAGTTAGACTTACCTCCAAGAGTTAGAATCTGTCCACCCAGTTTTCCATGTAACAATCTTTGAGAAAGTTCATAAGTTCCAGTAGCCATACTAGACCGGGAGATCTGCAGATTAAGAACAAAGATGTTGCTTCTGCCAAAAGTGTTATGGCGTAACAGAATTCGAGAGGAAATGACTTGTGAAGCAGAAAAAAGATATGAAAGCCAGATACCTCAGTTATTTGGACTCCGTCAGCGAAATGCGTTGATATTGTTGTTTTTATGAGTTTTTTTATATTCCTTGGTATAAATTGAGATGTTGACTTGATTTATTATGAAATGAATGTTATAGTATTTATATGGAGTACCTGTATTGGACTTTTCTGTGTTTCGGGATTTTGAAATAGTCCATATTACAAAGGAAATTCTTCCAGAAATTTTTCCAAAATAAGTAAAACAAGTTAAAATTTCTGTAAACGAAGTTAACATTCGAGATGAATGTTCTTGAGGGGAAGGATGTTACACCCGTAAGTTCTTGACACTTAGTTAGCTATTCGCATGTTGGTTATCGACGTTTTATAATGCCATACGTGCTGGAAAAAGGCCCAGGGGAAAATTGGACAAGCGCCAAGTCGAAGCGTCGCAAGGCAAATGCGCTTATAAATCGCATTCGACAAATGCGACTTATAAATCGTATTCGACAAATGCGACTTAAAGGGGGTTCAGGTCCAAGTATATAAAGCCCCACTTTGGTTTTTTTGGTCATTTTCATTCTTCATTTCCCGAGAACGAACAGAAAGAGGAGGACGAAGGTTCAACATAAATTTCCTTCCCGTTGCGCCGTCAAATGTAGTCCAAACTCAAAGGTATGAAGTATAAAGCTGTAGAGCATTCCTACGGGTTAGTTTAGTGAAATACGATCGACGAATCATCGTATCACAAAGACAAGGTAAACAAAATTGCTCCAACTTAGTGTTAATATACTCCGAGCATTAATTGAGTATTTCTCCCTTCTAGACTTCCGAAATTAAGAGTTTCCGGCGCTGTTCTCGATAAGTCGAAAAATGAGCAGTAGGTATATCCATAAGTATTGTTTCTTTCCAAAATAATAGTAGAATTAACTCTATTCTTTCGTGAATATGAATACAGTTTGGTGAAATAGCTAAATACTAGCCGAGCTACATGATTAATTAGAAAGTCGGCGGTTGAGGTATGTAAAGCCATTTCCTTCATCAATGCAGTAGTACGTATAGTTAAATAGTACAAATTCCCTGGTGATGTTTCAGGCTTACGTATATTATATTTAGTATGAGTTATTAAGCATGTTAGAATCATTATACGGTGTTTAGCATGGCTTCGTTAGCCAGTATAATTCCAGCAGAATATTCAGAAATACTATTTGGACTCGAGTATATCTCAATATCAGATTCAGTACAGTATCAAATTTGAACTTATTTTAGTATCAGATTCAGTATATTTCCGTATGAGATTTGAGGAACAGAATACCAAAATATAAATATTTTCAGATTCAATATATATATATTACATACATTTATGGCTATCTATGGAGACATTATTGTTCTGTGTTGGGCACCCTTGACTTCCTTGGCCGCCCCAGGATTATGCAGATTTGTGGCGACTTTCCCGCCAGAGGTGAGGATACGTCGCTCTACGAAGTGGCATGCCATCCGCCAAGGGAAAAAGATGGGGATGCAGATTCCCTAACGGCGATATGCACTATACCACACCCCCTTGTCGTGCGCTTGCGCCCGAGAACAGATTACAGTTTTCAGATTACAGATTTCAGATTTCAGATTTGAGTCCTCTGGACTCAGATACAGCTATAGTCAGGGGCCCATGAGCCCAAGTTGCATACCCAAAGGGGCTGGTGGATGCTCATAGTTACTAGGTTTATGGTATGACATGGTAAGGGTATATGGTGTGCTGGATTGGTACCTTACGGCTTATGAGGGCTGGTAGTTCTTGTGTGCTATGTTGTGTTAGTTATTAATAGATAGAAAGTAGACCGCCATGTTATCAGAAATGAATCTTACTGCGGTAAGGATTCTACGCACTTTTGAGTGGAGTCTCAGCTTCGTCTTTTGTTACTTCAGTAAGTATCAGTATTATTGTTGCTTTCCAGTTATTTTCAGCTGTGCTTTCATACTCCATTACTAGTGGTACTGATGCCTATTTGGGGTACTGCATTACTTGCCTGTAGGTACTCATAGATGAGGAGCAGATCCCTCGTAGTTCCATCCGTACAGAGAGTCTTCAACTCCTGTCATCCCGAGCAGCAGCTAAAGAGTTTTACTTCCTTTTTTTGTACAGTATGGGTAGGCCCGGGGCCCTGTCCCGACCATCTTATTATTCTTAGAGGCTTGCGGATTGTATTTTCGCTGTGGTTTGTTGTACCGGTCAAATGGGGCCATATGTATGTTTCAGTTTGCATGTGATTGCCGTGTGGGGCCTTGTTAGGTGTCGGTTAGTGACTGTCCGTCACAGATGAGTTCAGCACTTGATTATACTTTTCGATGATAACCAAGTCTTTGTTTGTCGTACATGAGTTCCCTTATGCTCAATTGTTACGGTTATTGTTATATTCCCTACAGTGGCTATAGGCCTAGTTGGCCGGAGGAATTGTATTTACAACCGTTATATAGCCAGATTATTTTCATTAATCCAAGTGAAACCGTCTGGCACCAGAAGTGCTTAGGCTCAGTAGTCCGGCAGTCCAGGTCCTAGTAGGGCACCGGAATTGCTAGTCATGCCTCCCAAGGCGAGGCGTGACATATCCATCCTATCAACCTTGGGTTTGCATCCTTCTTTTCCATGAGATATCTCTGGTGACATGATCGGTATGCACAATAACTCATAGTGCGAAGCAAGTATGTCCAAAAATTTTCAAAGGCATACACTACTGCCAACAACTCTTGTTCAGTCACCATGTAGTTCTTTTTGCAACCATTCAGCTCTTTAATATCATACTAAATAGGGTGAAAAATCTTGCCTCTTTTCTGCCCCAACATAGCTTCAAGTGTAAGTCCACTTGCATCACACATCACCTCAAATGGTTTTGACCAATCTGTTGTTTCAATATCAGGGCAACCACCAATCTTGCCTTAAGATTTTCAAAAGCTTTTTAGCACTCTTAATCTAACAAAAATTTAGACTCTTTCCCTAATAGATTACACAATGAATTTTCTATTTTGAGAAGTCCTTTATGAATCTTTGGTAAACATACATGATTGTTGTGCCCCAGTGCACGTGCAAGCGTATGCGGTCTTGCAAGTAATACAATGGCTCTTTTTAAGAGCCGGATGTCAGGCTCCCACAGGGACTGGACTTATTCATCCGAATATTCAAGTTTAGGTGTTATATTCAATTTCACAAATTTTTATTACAAAGATTTTGAAGATTGGTATTTAAATCTAATGGTGATCACAAAATAATCAGGAGACAATAATAAGAAGCATCTAGAGTTAAGTCCTGACAATCATGCGATATACAATTCATAATGGCTCAATTATATAAATTTCAGTTGCTGTCTCGTAGAGTTGTATGCGTGTTCATGGTCTCTTGAGCCTCTAAACACAACAAGTAGTCTACCACATACACCGTTGAGTGGGGATGTGATATTCTAGTTCGTAGGCAATTCAATTATGGGAAAGTGGTTTACGGGGTTTATGGTCTTGATTATGGACTTTTGTACCTATAATCGTTTAACCTAACATATCTTCACAACTACATCTATGAGCAGTGATGTGACAATTCTTAGTCGGTTTCTAGTTATCATCCCATTTAATTAACCAAGCAAGCCAAATTTGGTATAATTTCTATCCTAACCACGAATCCTATTGTAAAGACAAGAACGTGCTCCCTGCATTCTTTATTCTAGGCTAGGGTTACTCTTTCGATCTTTTGCCTAAGTTTAACAAGTCTATTTCCATGGTGATGAAGCATAAAAACAATAATGATTAAGAATGCAAGATAAAACAACAACTAAAACTCAAACCAAAGATGAAAATCGAGCAATTAAATTCATATCATGTGGCCTCAACCCTAGAGGAAGGGTTTTAGCCACTCATATTCCTTAATTACTTAAAAACATGTTTAAAGTAAAGTACTTCATAAAAATGGTAAAAGAGAATGAAAGTTTTGAACCCTTGGTAGAGTTTCCTTCATTCTCCCTTTGCTCCTTTCGATTCTTCCCAAAAAATTTCGTAACAATGAAATTAGAAGCTAAGAGTTCAATTATATAATAAGTTGGGAAAATGCAAAATTTGGCTTGCGGTGAAACAACTCCGTGCCATGCTACGCATCGCGGAGATTTGCCTCTGTGACACGCTGCCTATCGCGGGAATTTGCCTCTGTGACACTCGTCGACTGCGGTGTGCTTCCCACTGTTTTGCAACCGATGCTCATATAAATTAATTTTTTTCTCCATGGCACGTTGTTGAACTCCCCAATACTTCTCTGTGGTACAGGTTGACTCCAACTATCCTTTTTAGCTTGTCTCCATCATAATTCGTCCCTTAGCATTCATCTTCAAGATTAGGACCATTATTTTCACTTTGAGCTCCATACATTGGCTATTTCAACCTACAAAGAGAGTTAATCATATTTGTTAGTCCATGTCCACAAATTACACAAAATATATGAGGTTATTCTTAGAATTAAGGTACAAACGTCGGTAAAACATGGGTATAAAATAGTATTTGGGCATGTAAATATGCCCAAGATCAATGACACAGAAAGCTTCTTACTCCCTTCAACGAGATTTGGGGAGAGCAACTTCTCCAATCACCTCAATCTTCACTCAATCCCCTTCTATGCCCTTTTCTAATATCTTGTGAACTATAACAATGCCTTCTTTCACAATGAAATGACATTTCTCCCAATTCAACATAAGATTCTCTTCTTCACATCACTCTAAAGCCTTACAAAGATTGGCTAAGCAGTCTTTAAAAGTGGCACCTTCAACTAAAAAGTTATCCATAAAAACCTCCAAGGTGTCTTCCACCATATTAGAAACAATTGACATGATACACTTGTAGGGTATTGCAGGTGCATTGTATAATCCAAATGGAATACATCTGAAAGAAAATGTCCCATAAGGATAATTAAATGTAGTCTTCTCTTGTTCCTCGGGTGCAAGCGATATTTGGTTATATCCCGAATAACCATCTTGGAAGAAAATACCGACCTCTACCTGATCCACCAATGACATTGAGAAGTGATCTTTGAGTGTCTAGGTGTTCAATATTTAGGTAGTCCATAGGGAACCCCAACAACCCGCGATGGGTCTCAATGGAATCACTTTCCTGCTAATTAGACACTACAGTCTTACCTCCCTTTTTGGGGATATATTACACCAGACTCACCCATTTACTGTTAGAGATTAGGTATATGTCACCTGCATCCAACCATTTAATTATCTCCTTCTTCACACTTCTTGCATTGGTGGATTGAGTTTGTCTTTGTGCTCTCTACTCTGGCTTGAATTACGTGCGTGCATAATCACGGAGGGATCCCTATAATGTCAGCAATTTTTTCCACCCAATCGCTCTCTTGTACCTTGTAATACAAAAATTAGGCTTCAACCTTCCATTCTAATAAATCAACTGCCACAATGAGTAGAATGTTTTATTATCTTCCAAGAAAACATAACGCAAATAGTAGGTAATGCTTTCCAACTCAAACCTTTAGTGGTTCTTCAATGAGGTTTTGCTGGAGGAGTTGGTCTATTCTTCAAATCCATATCTAACTGCTTCCGAAGCACAAGAATACCCCATCCCTGTTAAGGCATTCACTATCTTCATGTTCTGGATGTTTGTCATCCCCAAAATTCTTAACCTTTGCAGCTAGAGTTTTGACTATATACTTCTCTTCACTGGGTATTTTAAATACCCCTTCATCAACAATATTGATCACAGAGACTACATTCATATCTCTTGGTTGTTTCATAGATTTACATACATTGAACCTTACATCTTCATCGTTGATTATGAAATTTAACTCTCTACTCTCCATATCCATCAACGCTCGTCAGGTTCTTAAGAATGACCTCTCTAAAATTATAGGGACTTCAAAGTATACTTCACAATCCAAGATAACAAAATCCATAGGAAATATAAAGTGCTCCACCTTAACTAGCACATCATATAAAACCACCCACAAGTTTTAACTGACCGGTCCACTATTAACAACCTCATAGTAGTCGGTTTGGGGGCTCCCAAGCCAAGCTGTCTGAATAAGGCCAGTGGCATTAGGTTTATCTGGTACCCCAATCATATAGCGCTTTAGCCAAATTTACTATGCCAATAGTGATCAAATTGTGAACACTAGGACCTTTTTTCCTAAACCAACAAATGAAAAGAGATCACCTTTGCAATGATGAATGTTGTTTGTCGGCTCATATGACATCCCTCTTCTTTGTGACCAAGTCCTTCATAAACTTAGCATAACTTGCCATCTGCTCAAAAGGAGCCTACTAATAGATATTCACTAACAATTGCTGCAACATGGAAATAAATTTGTGGAATTTTCCATCTTCTACCTACTTTTTCAACCTCTAATGGAATGGAGGTGGGGGTCTAGGAATTTGAGTCAACGGCTTCACCACCTCCCTTTTCTTTTGCTTTACCTTCATCTCTGACTGTTTTCCACAATTACTGGCTCACAAGACTTGGCCAGATTTAGCTGCTCCACTTCATCTTCAACTGCAAGTTGTTTCACAATGCTAACTCTTCCGCTTGCTGCACTAATGAAAGAGTGTTTTTTCAGCCAACATCCTGCCACTTCTTGTTGTAATGGCCATGTAGTGACTATCCTTCCTCGGATTCTACACTGTATCACTTGGCAGGGCACCACTCTTCCTTTGATGAAGGGTTGCGCCACATTTAACCTATTTGGATCTCCAGCTATTTAATGGTCGTGGGTGCGAGTCCACAAGTTGATTCATATTGGAGAGGTCACTCTTCATCTCTTTGACTCCCGAGTCGGTGGATTCAACCCTTTACAATACCTTGGCCAACATTTCTTCCATTTTTAACTTCCTGCATCATTGTTGTTTTGCTCACGATTCCAGGAGGCACATATACTCTGTTATGGCTTGATGTTGTATCTTTCTTTGTTCTTCCCGGCTACCTATTGTCGATCTCTTTAACCGATTCTATCACAACAATTGTCCTTCGAATAGTTCTGACCTTGGTTTCCCTTTTTCCATTGGCCCGAAAACCCCCAATGTTATGTAGGTACTTAGCCTCTTCTTTAGAGTCCAATCCATGCTCTTCTTGTCTGATATGCTACCCATAGCATTAACTTTCTTCGCACCACCTATAAGAAAATTCTTAGTAATTAGCTCCAATTGAGTTTTCATATGAGCCATATCTTGATTTCTCTCTTCTTCCTTTCGGCATTGTTTCGTATTCGATCCAACTGCATTGGTGTTACCAGCAACTTCAAAGCCTTTAATGTTCTAAGCCCTGTTAGTCTTGGTGACTCTATCCAATATATCTGCCGCCTCAATGTATGATTAGGACATGAATGACCTCCGGTCACGAGTATCAGCAATTGGCTTGGTTGCCCAGTAGGGACCTATAAAGAATTTCCACCAAATGCTCTTTAGATAGTTTATGATTGGGGCACTGCTTGATTTTTTTGTTGAATCTGTGATCATAACTCATGCAATGCCTCACTGGGTAGCGTGAGTTTATCTCATCTCTCAGCTACAACATTTTGGAAGATGGAAAGAATCTCTCCAAAAGCATCACAACTCTCTCCAATTCATGATTGATTCATGTGGAAACTCATTCAACCACATTATTGCCTCACCTGATAGTGACGGAAAAACTCAATCGAATAACATTTTGACTAACCCTTGACAACTTAAATGACTTACAAATTCCACAAAATTCATCAGATGCAAGTTAGGATCATCACCCGGCTACTCCTCTGAACAAGCCCTTCCAAGTTCAAAAATTGGATCATAGTACTTATGAAGTTTAATTTTGCTCCTGGAGCTAGTGGTGGAGGATTATGGCTCGATAACGCCAACTCCATCAAGTTAACATCATCTTCCTCTTCATAATCAAATGGAATTACTTGCCGATGTAATCCCCAGATCTCTCTGGGGCTGGCGATGATTTCCAGGGGCTACATTCTCAATATTTTGCTCATTCAACTCATCCCTAAAAAATTCATCATTCTCATTGTTATTGCGTGTTGATTGTTTCCTCTAGCTTTAGCATTAGCAGTAATGTTATAACCTTTTTGCTTCATGCTCTTGTGCTTTCATAGCTCTCTTCAAAGTTCTCTCTATTTCGGGATTATAAGGAGTTAACGGTTCACCCCAACTTCGGGAATTTGGCATGCACTAATGTTTGTTCATATTAATCCCCATTACAACATTAATCATCAATAAAGGGTTAACGCCTTGAATCCCTATTATCAATTCTTTTCATCCAGATTTATACCTCTTACTCAAGAAAGTTCAACCTAGGGTTTGTTCTAACGTTTTCAACCATTATACATCATTCAAAATGGAATAATTTATAATACACATAATTGCATTAAACTAATCCACACATCAATCATAATAATTATGTCAATCTATCATGAATCTTTACAACCCTAGTAATTAATTTAACCACCCATGATCATTGTTCAGCATAATAGCAATCATGTTTATCAAAGAGATTCAACTTACAAGAAAATATGAGCATTGATAATTACAGCTAACTCACGGTGATTCTTCTAGAACTTTTCAAAAGTAACGTACAAAGTAAAGTATTCTTCTCTCACAAAGTCGTGCAAAAACAAAGCCTGGCAACCTCTATTGACATAACCTAGGGTAATTCAAAATTGCCTTGAAAATTGAAGTCCCACTTCTTAGGTGATGCCCAAGTTGATGTTCCGTCGATAAAGTGAAAATCCATCCTTGGGTCGTCACTCCTTATCCAGTGTGTCCATCATTGTGCTCATTTGTGATGTAAGCTTGACGGTCCATCGACAAGGTGATGGTCCATCACCCGGACTGTCCTCCTTATTCAGTGATCCTCCATTCTGCACCTTGGTGACGCCAAACTTGACGGTCTATCATTTAGGTTATCAATTTTCACCTTTTTTTTCCAGTTGCTATTTGGGCCTGACAATGGGCATAACGGTCCATCACAATGTTGACGGACCATCATATGGCCCGTCAAAGTCATCATCACTTGCCCCGATCTCAAATGATTGATCTAAGCCTAGAGATGGGAAAGATGGATCGTCACACTTTTTATAGCCCGTTAGATAAGTTGTCAGGTGATCTTTTCAGCCTGTTTAACATCATCTCTTCCCTTGGTTTATTTTCCTATAAAGTACACACAAAAATGATCAAATCTAACCAAAGTTTCTTAAGAAATTGCATTTATTTGTGGTTAAAAGCATCAAATGCATCGTCAAATATCTGCGCATCAGTATGCCATCCAAGTTTTTCAAACTTTTCAAAAAATAGCATGGCTCATCCACCCTTTGGTTTTCTTATGAGCTTTTGATTATTTTTTAAAGTGGAAGACCTTTGAATCGGATAAATTTTAATTTTTAATTGTAGCTTTAAATTTTTAGGAGAAGAAAAGGTTTTCCTAAGTGATGGATGGTTGGCGATTGTCTTGAGGAAGTTGGTCATTAGGAACCCATTTGAATTCTAGGTGCTCAGGTTATGTGCTAATTTGACCAAAGTTGCAAACATTGATTTTGAAAGTTGAAAAACATGTTGTGGAAAAATCTGAATGACCTCTTTTGAGACACCTAAGCTCATTTTCTAGACTCTTGCATGATGTTATCGGTTTATTATGGAATTCTTTCTATTGTTTTCCTAATTGAGGGTCGACATAAATCTGTCTTGAATTGAATATGTGTCATGTGTGTGAGATAATTTACATACATTCTATGATTTTATATTGATATCAAGAACATTCCCAATGTGTGCTAAATGAATTGAAGAGTGTTGAATTTAGGAGATGATATAGGAGTTTCTTTGATTAGCCTACTTTTATCCTATGAATTACCTACCCAGTCATGATATTCTTAGTTAGTCATGTTGAGTCTTTAGCCTATTATTTGGTAGGTATGTTAAAAGCTAAATCCCTTTTGTTCTATTGACCTTTAATTGATCAAAATGACTCCTAAGTCACTTTAAAATTGAAAAAAAATTTATATGAAAGGAGCACAGGTGGAGAAAAAAGGGGAAAGCTAAAAGTTTGGAAGTTAGAAGAAAAGATAAAAGGTGAAAAATGTAAACCAAGGAAGGTGATCTCAGTAAGAGGAAATCAAAAAGAGAATGAATAAGCTAAAAATAATAAATATTATTAAGAACTCCCTACTAGTCACCAAAGTTATAAATATTTAATCAAGGAAAGGCATAAGGAGTAAAAGTAAGAAGATCAAAGTGAGCTAAATATTGAAAAAAGTTGTAGTATTAGAATTTAGGAGGTTGGTCACTATTCTAGCCAAATAATTTTTACCAGTCCACTTAGCCTACATTACTATCATTTAAGTCCTACTTGATTCTAACTTTGACATTTTTATAGTAGTGGAGTATTTTTAAAGAAAAACTTATGGTTCATCATATGTGCATGAAGTTCTTTTATGAGAGTGAGCATGAATTTTTATTTATACACCCTTACATGTGGATTCTTTCATATTCTTGTGAGAAAAAGGTGGGCATCTCTCTTGTTTGTGAGGGCACATGGTTGACAAAGGATAAGTGAAATGTTTGATTTCTTAATTAGGTGAAAAATGTTTATTAATAATATTCACAGATCTTGAGTTTGTTCTTGAGGCTAGGTCATCTTAAAGGGTTATTCTTGAGCTTTTTTTAAGTGAAGTATTCTATGTGGTCATAATGTCGTAGCCTGAGAAGACCTATTTAATAGGTATAAGTCCATATAAGGATAATGTATAGAGTTTAAGTTGCTTTCTCGAGCAAGGGGTCTAAGTGTGGTGTGGTGATGAGAGGCCAAAAGTACATATTTTTAACCTCTATATTCCTCTCAATTTAGTACTTTTGTGCAAGTCTTTGGGTATCATTTCTATGGATTATGCTTGTATCCCTATGTTGTGACTTTGTAGCTGCTTAATAGGTGAATATGGAGGAAATCAACCCGAAAATATCTATAAAAGAATTTTTGGATATTTAGAGCAACTTTAGATGTGTTTCTAGACAAAACCAAGCTGAGTGCATTTAGTGGCGTGGTGCACAGAGCCAAAACGTTAGAAAAATAGTAGTCCATAAGTTGGTGGCGTTGGCTGGTGTGGCGCTAGGCCATGAACTTCAGAAGAAAAAATTCTAACACTCTGGCGAGATAACTGGCGTGCCATGCCAAGAACTAAACTTCGCCAAAATTTTTATCAACACCTTGAAGCGTCACAGGAGAAGTGGCGCGCCAGAGAGGAAGAAACTCCAAATTTTTTTGTAACACTTTTGGTGCATTGTGAGAAGTGGCGCACCAACACCTGAACTTTAAAAAGTATGTTTGATCAACAAGTTGGTGTAATAGCTGAAGTGGCGCACCAGCCAAACTTCGAAGAAGTTCAAGCCATGTTTTGCATACTGGGTGAAGTGGCATGCTAGGTCTATCTGGAATTCCATTTTCTTATGTTTAAAAGCCGAATTTAAGTAGGGCTAAGAGGGTCTTTATACATATACTATATAAAAAAATCCTAAGACGTTTTTTAATAGTCATTATGCAGGGAAGAAAATTAGAGAGGAGAGCAACAACACGGCAATTTCCTTTGGGTTACTTCTTCTCCTAACTTTTTATCATCTTTCTCATTTAAACTCATGAATTTGGTTAATCTTTTGGGAATCATGAGTCGCTAAACAATATAGTTATAGGGTTTTTACATGAACACGAAGGTTTTAATCTTGATATTTGCTTATATTTATTAAAGCTTTTGTCATTGAGTTATTTATTTCTTCTTGATGTGAATTTTTTGATTATTTGACGAAATATTTAAGCAGTATACATGAATCATTAATTAAACTTGGAAAAGGAAATTTTGTGAGAAAATAACAAGAAGAAATAGGGCTTCTTTGTGAATCTTATAGGGAAAGGGGAGCGATTCATTAATATGAATAGGAATATATCCATTAACTTTAGCTTAGTTAATACGAATGAAATTTTACATGCACTTCACTATTTTCCTACGACAATAGCAATATAGGTGTAGGGATAGTCAAGTAGTCTTAGAGTTATCGGACACGATACTCAATTAAGTAATATCAACCTGTAACTAGTAGCTTTTCGGAAAATCAAATAAGTACAACAATTTGATACTTCAGTTGGATTGTCAAATTACCAAGACCCTGGATCTTTTATATCATCTGAGAACCAACTAACCATTTAGGTATTTTATTAAGTATTTAATTTGTTTAGTTAGTAGTATAAACAATCTACCATGAGTCATTCCTTTATTTTTGAATAGATTGAATAAGAGTTTAGAATTGCGAACAATCTAACAAGTCTGTATAGGTACAATATCTGTACTTAACCGTTCTACATTAGTGAAGACCGTGTACACTTGCATGTACGTTTTGGACGCATCAAAAACTCCTATGTATCTCTAAACTCAATTTACCATGTTTTTCTCAAAATAAGTATAATTCTCATTAATTTCAATACTAGGAAATGTCATGGCTGTAGAATCAACACAGTTTTGCATGACTAGTTTAATACTTCAAGAAACTTAGTAATTTACATGATTTTTAAACTAGTATATGTAAAACTCATCAGAGTTCAAATATGATTATGGGAACCTATGTATGTTTTTGAGGTAGTATTTAACACCAAGGAATCTGATTCAGATAACCCAAGTCCCGAAATACGTGCCACCATAGGTATGAAGGGTCCTCGCTAGTTGAAGTGTCTCCCTTCCCAAATGAGCTCATGAGTCAATTCACGCCATCATGATTCTTACCCTTGAAAAGGTAGACACCCTCCCGACAAGAGTTCAGGTTGGGCTCCATGATGCACATTTAGAATGTCAACTACGAGAATCTCTCACTTCCATGTTTTACTATACATTATCTTACAATATTTTGTACATGGCCCATTGATCAGTATATAAACTTGTTTTATGATTTAAGACATGCTCAGCTTTATGTTATTCTTTAAACCTTAGGTCATTGTATCTTAGTTCATGATAAACCTCAATTTTTTAAACTATCGCATTATCATGATTTTTAGCATAATGTCCTAAATGTCATATTTTACTTATTCCCCATACTCAGTATATACAACGTACTAACCATAATGGCGATATATCCTCTCCTTATATAGGTTTGGGCATTAGGTCTTAGCCCCGCTATTAGCTATAATTCAAGCGATCAGCGAAAATGGTGATTCCTCATCATCAAGGACTAGAGTTTTATTTCTTGTTTTCTTATTACTCAGTTTTTAGTTTATATTTATTTAGTTAGGCACCTGTCCCTTAAACTTATCAGATTTTAGAGGCTTTTAGATAGATATGTTTAGACCACTCGGGTAAACAGGCGGGCAGTTGCACCCATAGTCTAATAGAAATGCTTCGGCGGCAAGGTGTGAGACTTTACAAGGATGAACCCGTTGAGTTTCATGGTTCCAGGTGGACGAGGATCCATAAGATTTCATTGATGAGTTCCATAAGATCACCTAGATCATGGTTATCACTGGAGAGAGGGGAGTGGACTTGGCATCTTACTATTTGAAGGGAGCAGCTCATTTTATGGTATAAACAGTGGTAGAAGGTTGTCAGGCAGGTACAGCTCTAGTAGGTGGGATGAGTTCATGACAGCTTTCCTAGATAGGTTCTTTCCACGTGTGAGTTGGGGAGGCGAAGGCGAGGAGTTTATTAATTTTGAACAAGAACTCTAGGTTAGAGGAGGGCTATGCCGTTAAATTCACCCAACTGTCTAAGTATTCTCCAAAAATAGTTATTGAGCCAAGGGCTCAAATGAGTAAGTTTTTGTCAGAAGTGTTAGAATTAGTGGTCAGGGTATGAGACCTATGCTTGTTGGGGATATGGATATCTTCATGATTCATTCTCAACAAATTAAGGAAGAGAATTTTAAGGAGAAGGAAGGGGAGACCAAAAGGGACAGGACAGGAAACTTTGGATTCTCTTAGCAAAGAGCCAGGTGGTGGAAATTGCTCACAGTCCCATCAGAAGTCATCAGCTCCGGTGCCTTCATTGGATAGCATCCCATCACCTAGGACCGAGCAGTATAGGGTAGAACACTAGGTTCTAAGTCTAAAGGGAGAAGGTCGGAGGATCGCACTTTCCCATCTTGCGCAAGGTGTAGGAACCACCCTGGAGAATGTTTGGCTGAAAAGGATGCTTGTTTTAGGTATGAAGTAGCCGGTCACAGACTTAGAGACTATCCATCAACTAGATAGGGTGACGTTAGTGGTCGTACCTAATTCAACTCTTCAGAAGCTCCAACAACTCGCCCATCCCAAAAGGGTGCCTCATCTAGTCCCGGTGGCGGACAACACTAGAACCATTTTCATGCACTCTCATCACACCAGGATCAGCAGAACCTCCCGATGTAGTCATGGAGTATATTACGAGTCTATCACCTTGACGTTAATGTGTTGTTAGATCTAGTGGACAAGTACTCCTTCATTACCTCATATGTTACTATAAACTGCTATGTCAGTCCTGAAATCCTCTTAGAACCCTTCTCAGTCTCTAATCCTATCGGTGAGTCAATCCTAGCATGGAGGCCTTATAGAAACTTCCCAATCACCAATTCTCAAGAAAGTCACCTTAGCTGATTTAGTAGAGTCAGAGATGACCGACTTTGATATCATTCTTGTCATGGATTGGTTGTATTCATATTATGCTTTTGTCAATTGTAGAAGCTTCCTAGCACAGGTTTGTCTAAAGCATGAGAATATGGTAAGCTACGAGTCTTTCGCTACTCGTGTGACCCTGCAAATTACTGACGTCAATCATTGACTTAAATGACTTTCTTAGAAAAGATTACCCAAATAGTACAATCAATTTCTAGGTAGACAAATATTGGAATGGAAGGGTAGTTCTATAGTGCCTATAGGTCTCTTTGTCTCCTACTTTAAGGCTAGAAACATGTTCCAAGGGTTTTTATATCATTTAGTTCGGGTAAAGAGTCTAAGTCCAAAATCCCGACTCTTCCGTCGGTCCCAATTATTTGTGAATCTCCAGATGATCTACCTAGGGATTCCTCCAAAGCGGGAGACTGACTTTTGAATAGACCTCCCTCCCTGATATACAACCAATATAATTACCTTAGATCACTTTTTGTTGAATCCCTCATTTGTGCACCCTGCTTCCTTCGTGTGTAGCATGAGCTATCAATGAAGTTGTGAAATCTAAGAAAAAGAAATGGTCAAGTGTGTATAGTGATCAATGAGACTCTCTTGAGATGGAAAGCCCTCATAAGAAGAATGTGACAAGAAAACAAAAACAGAAAAATAGAATATAAATGTTTGAAAGAAGAATAAAACTGATTGGAGCATTCTTCTTACGATGAGAACCATTTGTTGGAAACAATTGATAAAAGGAAGGCTAAATGTTAAAGTGAAGAGGAATTAATAGGTGATGTTGTCTAAAATGGCAAAGTGCTTAGGGAAGTATAAGTCACTATCATATAGTTATCCTACCTGTTCCCTAGCCAACATTATAACCCATTAAAGTCCTATTTAATTTTAGTCAAGCACAATTAGTTAGTGTAGATGTACATAATGGGTAATCTTATGGTAATTTATGCATACATGTGAATTTTCCTTGTGAGTGCGAGAGTATGCTTTGATGCTAAGTCCATAGATTAAATTTATCTTGTTGACTTGCATTATGAATATTCCCTCTGTGAGGGAACATTATTGATGTAGGACATATGGTTTGCTAGATGTTCTAAGTTCATGGAATGAAATTAAGTGCAAGTGCTTGAAACAAGTGAGTTGAATTATTGAGGCTTGGCTATTTTCATAAAGATCGATTGACCAATTTTCCACTTGATTGCATTATTAAGAAGGATTGTTTGATGTTGAATGCATCTTTAGCTTGAAGTAATCCTGTTTGAGTTGATTAATTGTGAAGGCTAAATAAGAGGTTAGCGTTAGTCATAGCTTATTTGAGGACAATCAAGGACTTAAGTGTTGGGTGTTGATGTGAAGCTTAAATGTTATACATTTAGCCATCTTTTAAACTCACATTTGTTCATTTAGTTATTACATTGAATGCCTAAAATAGTTCTTATGCTTATATTGTTCTTTTGATATGTAGGATGAAAAACAAGAGTTATGAGCTAAAAAATAGATAAATGAGAGCTTTGAAGTACGGTAGAAGTATAAGGACAACGTGGACTTAATTTGAGGTACAAGAACAAATGTGGAAGCTTAAAGTCCATGAAAAATCAATTCAAAGAGGCAAGCACTACAATATCACATCTAGTACCACCATAGTTCAAATTAGGAGTCCCTACAGAATGACATGAATTCCTGTAAGTTCCCGCCTTGGCCCATGCCTCCCTTGTTAGTACATTTTTAGGCCAAATTTTGTGCACTCATTTAATGAAGGGAACTTTCATTTCCATATCAATTTGAAAACCCTATATGTAAATCAAACATGCATTATTTGGCATCATTCAAGTCTGGAACACAGAGGAGCGGGAGAATTTGAATACCATCATAGGTTTCATATGCTTAATCTTATTCTCTTTCTTTGAAAAATTGCTACTCGTGAATTTTTTATATTATAATCGAATCATGGTAGGAAAATGCTTTAGTTCTGGGGTTATGGTTTAGACATGACAGTTGATGTTTAAAAGTTGTACACTTATTCCAAAAAATTTCATTTATTGAGTTGATTACTTTTCTTGGTCTTAGTATTTGATTTCTCTGATAAACTATTAAATACTATATGTAGCTAAGTAAATTGGAATCAAAAGAGGGGCTATAAGTATAAACATGTTTTAGTATTTATACGAACATGAGTGGCTAAAACCCTTCCTCTAGGGTTGAGGCTATGTAATATGATTGTAATTGCATGAATTCTTCTTTGGTTTGAGTTTTAGTTATTTACATTTTTATCTTACATTCTTCATTATTGTTTTATGTGATCACCATGAAAACAATGCGTTAACATAGGTAAAAGCGCCCCGAAAGAGTAACCTAGGCTAGAACATGAGAAAGGTAGGGAGTAAGTTCTTACCTTACGATAGGATTCACAATTAGGATAGAAATTATACATAATTTCCTTCCTTGGTTATTAAAACGGATGAGCTAGACACCAACTTAGAATTATCAAATACCCTTTCTGAATTGAAGTAGTTGCGAAGCTAAGTCCGAGTAAATGATTAGAGAGTACCAGTCCATAATCAAGGGCACAAATTCCGTAAACCGCGTCCATGTATTTAAATGGCTCACAAATTAGGACGTCACATCCCCGCTCAACGATGGTGTGAGACTAGTTGTCGTGTTTAGAGGCTCAAGAAACCATGAACATAGAAATTTAATTATATGAGACAATAATTGAAGTTTTCATACTTGATCCATTGTGAATTGTAGCATTGCATCCGTTTTAACTTTAACTCTAGTTGCTTCTTGTATAGTTTCTCGAGTTTTGTGATCACCCCTAGACTTAATTAAGAATTTTGAAAATTTCCATAATCAACGCGGGAAGGTTAATTTTATACGTGAACTTGATGATTCACTGAGATAGTCCGATCCCTTTGTGGGTTTTGATATCAGCTACGAAAAAAGACCATTGTATTATGACCGCATACTCTTGCGAGTGCGCTGGAGCTCAACTAGAATAATAAAAAATAGGGCTTGGTCACAAACTCTATTGTAAAGGGGAGTGATCCACTAATATATATAGGAATATACATGTTATCACTTGATTGAATTAATACAGATAAATTTTCATACATCTTCACTATCGACCGATAACCATAAGAATATAGGCGTTAAAAATAGTCAAGTAGTCTTCAGGACTTCGGATAGAATCGGGAAGGGATATTAACCTGTAACTAGTAACTCAAAAATGATTTAAGTGTGCATCTTGAGAACTCAACCTAATTGTCAATCAATCGTGACCACTGGATCTTTCTCATTTGACTTGAATTAACACAATTCATCATTATATATATGTTTTTAATTGTATTTGCAGCAAAACATAGTTAGTATCACAACCTCCCCCAAAGAATTTTGTTTACCCCTACTAAATAGTTAAATACTAGTACAAGTTAGTTAACTCTCTTTGAAAAGTCCTGTTGCGATTATTCTTGGACTTAACCTAATATGTTACTTGTACTACGTATACTTGCATATGTGTTAACTGCCAACTAGGGATAAGAGAAATAATTTCTCAAAATAAACAAATGATATTTGGGTTGATAGGCAAGCACATTCATATAATTATCATGTAAGGTTAAGTATACAAATAATCTCAAATGCACGCATCCTACATGTTTTGGAGGCTCATTTTGCCCAGTACGCCTATGTGTATAGCTTGCTTCATGGAGGAGAAATAGAGGACAAAGAGGAAACTCGAGTTTGATTCCTACTCCTAGGTTGTTGCAATGGCAATTTCTTGTCAGAGAAACAAAAAGAGAAGAAAGATTGGAGGTCGGCCTAGGCCTAGGGTTTCTTGTAAGTAGTGAAGGGGAGATAGTAGAGAGGGAGAGAGAAAGAAAGGTATAGATGAGTTAGTGGTTTAGACAAAAATAAAAATGAGAGCAAATGCAATTGATTTTGTGTGATGGCTGATTTTGTGGGATCTGGAGTGGGTCTTCGATCAGGTCGTGCATTTTGGACCATGTCCCGATCATTTGATCGGATGGTTTGGAATTATCTGCAAGTATAAAATAAATAAATATATGTATGTATATGCATGATGTGTAAAATCTTAAAAAAATATGAACCCTTGGATAAAAAGAAACACATGACTTGGATTAAATTTGCTTCTTTTGACATGGATTATGCTTATTTAAATGGTTGACATATCACCATGTCATTGGTTCGAAAACCATAACATGGATTACTGAAGTATAATCTAAATGACTAACTTTCTATAATTACCAGAGTTTAAATTGTAGTCTCTTTTCATTTCAATTGTAGCCAATCAAAATCAATTATTTTGTAAAAATCATACCATTCTTAAAAACAAATGCATTTTGGATAAAATTAAGATAGATTATTAATGAATTAATTAACTAAGCTTCGTGGCTTAAATAAAGTAAAACTTGCATTTGAAAAAAAATGGGTAATTATAGTAGTGAAACTATAATTGACCTCAAAATTGATAATCTAAAATACTTAAATAAAACACTTTGTAATGATCTCCAAAAGTCCCTAAATTTAGATCTTACACATAGTATAAAACCAGCAGAAACGGGTAAAACTCCACAGAACGGATCATATCATGAGTCGTGGTGAGATGTCATGACTCGTGACATGATCCGTGGCTTATCCATGTTGTAAGTCCCAATCCCAATGATCCAAGTGATGGATCATTATTTCATGTAACAACTCATGTTGACAAACGATGAGAATTGGAAGAAAGTTCAAGACACTATTAGTGGCCACGAATCACTGCACGACTCATGGTGTCACTTGATGAGTCGTGGTATTGAAATCACAGGAAGAAAACCAGAGGTGAGCAACTTGACTCCAATGACCACGAGGGGTCACCGCGAGTCATGGTCAGTAATCATGAGTCTTCGACGGCTCATGCGTCACAAGACAGGCCAATTTTCCAGATGGGTTCCTACGGGTATTTTAGTAAACTTTCCATATTTGAAGTACCTAAACTAGAACATTTGATTTCTAAGGTATTTTTAAGGTTCTAAATTAGCCTAAACTTTTGCTTCTCTCACTTAACAATGTAAGGTTAAGATCATCAGTTCTCAAGCCATCAAGTAGAAGTTAGGATTCATCTTCATCAACCTAAGAGGTTTCTTCAAGCATGAGTCAAAATTCATTTTCAGGTATTTAAGGCTAACAAAAGTGAGATTCTATTTCTCCTCATGCCCTAGATCTAGTAATAGTATATTGAGATTAAAGCTAGGGTTTTTTCCAATTCTTGAATTAGTCTTCTTTCCTCTTTTTTGACTTGTTTATTGTTGAATTCTTTAGATTGAATTGTATGTGTGGTATCTCTTGATTATTGTTCATTACTCTCTTGATGTTTATTGATGATATCTTTTGAATTCTTGGTTGGTTTATGATAGTTTATGTCTCTTATCCTATCAACCCTATTGCATAAAGGTCTTTATTTTGAAATTTGAGGTAAATGCATTGTTTGATAAAGTTGAGAAGGTTTTTAAGAAAATTTTCATAAAGACATTTTTGATAAAGAAAGTACAGTTTATAGAATGATTTTCAAAAGGTAAAGTAATGTCTTATTTTTGAATCAAAAGTTTTGACCTATAAGCTCACAAGTTTTCAAGGTATAGTTTTGAGTCAAGGCTCAAGGATTTTAAACATCTATTATCACTATAGCTAAGGTTCTTTGTAAAAGATGTTTTCAGGCACGCCTCAGATAACATATTTATATGAGAATATTTTGGGAAAGACTATTTAGCATCGAGTTGGGTGAAGGGTCAGATAACCGTAAGCCCCAAAAACTATGTAGCGAATGTAGGTTGGGATTGTACCATTAGTTCGAGCGACTCCTCAAATAGTACCTTGTAAGAACTTTAGTTATGGATACAAATAGTGATGAGTCACCATCACGGAAAAGACTTTGGACGGCTCTACCAAATTGAGCGAGATACCTGGGCATCATGTGTATTCATGATGGTGTCGGTATGATAAATTCCCAACTAAGATATATATTACTTGTACATGTATTTATAGAGATGATTTTGATGCATAAGTTTTATTGCATAAACTTATTACACAACGTCATATTGTGTCTATGCATCATTCGAGCTTCATTTTAGTCCAGATTAATTCTATCATTTTATTTTAGTTTAGATATTCTTACTTAACTATTGTTCTATTCAACTGTTTACATACCATACATTCCACATACTCATGCTATTTGGCGCTGTATCATATTATGATGCATATTCAAGTTGACGGGGATCGGACGCTATAGGATCTCACTTCATTAAGTTGTTGGTGAGGTCTCTACATTCGGAAGTCCTGTATTTGAGTTATTTTATTTGAGTAGAGCTTAAGGTAGTCATGGGAGCTTTATCTCGGCACTATTCTTCCGGTGTGAAATTCATAGATGATTAGTTAGAGTTGAGTCAATAGCGTTACTTTTTAATATTGATTTGAGTCACGGTTAATAAATATTATTTTGTATTTTATCTCATTATAGTATTACTTCCCTTATACTTTATTGCATTCTCAACTAGTAGTAAGTCAGGCCAAGGGTTCACTTGGATCACTAGGTAGTCTGAGTGTGGTCATGTTCAGGAGTGTAGACTCCCGGGCGTGACACACTTTTAGAATTGATAGTAAAAAAATTATTGAGCTATATTAATTTTATAGACATACTTAATATTCAATATTATATAAGAAATTTTATATATATATATAGAGAGGGATATTTTTCCAAATAAAATGGCAAAATATTATCTAAACTAACTAGAAAATATTTTCAACACTATAAATATTTATTCTACTTTGTTTGAAATTTCATAAAGATTAAATAATTAGTCAAAAATGTGAAGACTAATATTGAGTTTCAATAGGGATCATTAAGAATAAGTAACCATCAAGCTGGGGATGGATTGTTGTGATTCCTCTACGCCTAGGACACAAGAGCTGTCATTCGATATGACCATGACTTTTGATCGGCTTCAGGGTTCTTCGATGTTTTTGATCTATCATCAGAATATTAGAAGAATATTATACCAAGGGTAACTTTTAGGATCCTTTATGGTCGTTATGAATTTTAGTTATGTCATTTGGGTTGACCAATGCTCCAATAGCATTTACGGAATTAATGAATTGTCTATTCAAGTTACATTGGATTCCTTCATTGTTGTCTTCATATATGAAATTCTAATTTATTCTCACATTAAGGAGCATCATAAGAGGCATGCGGGATTACACTTCAGATTTTGAGATGAGCAATTGTATTCCATATTTTTGAAGTGTCAGTTCTGGTTGAGTTCAATATCATTTTTGGGTCATGTGATGACTAAGTATGGAATTAAGGTGGATTTTAAAAGATATGGCAGTTTGGTGGGATAAACCGCATAATACGGAGATTAGGAGTTTTGTCAATTTGGCAGGCTACTTGATCTTGGGCAGAATTATATGCCCAAGTGATACTCAAATGCTACATTTCGTCTTGTTTATCCATCGTTATTTGTGCATTCTCATGTAATTTGTAGTTAAAATGTGAATTTATACTAACCAACCTGATTAGTGTTGTTTTGCAGGAAAAATGTAATTTTAGGAAGCTAAGATGCATGTTGGTGAAAATCGGGAAAGGACTCGGAAGCGAGCAGTGGAAAGGTCAAGGAAACAACAAATAAGGGGCTTCGCGATGGAGTCGTGTCCATGGCCCGCCATCGCGGAGGCATCTCCCTCCCAGTGTGTTATTTGGCAAATTTCCAGTGAAGGTCTGCATTGCCTCTGTGACACATTGAGGCAATGCCATTCAACAAGTCGTGGCACGTTGGGCATATTTGCACGGAACATCAAATTCCGTGGGGTTCGCGGCGCCGTGGCACGTTAGTCAAGCCCCGCGTTGCATGCCTTGGCATGTGAGGAGTAAATGCTGAGGATGTGCTCGAGAGAGGCTCGCGTTAGCTCCGTCTCATGGGCAGTGCTCGTGATGCACTCCGTGACACGTTGCCTGTTATTCCGGAAAAAATTCCACTAGTATAAATAGCACACTTAGGTTCATTTTTAATATTCTGACTTAGTTAAGCAAGGACGTGGGTTACATGCAGTTGAGGGACAAAAAATTTTAGGGTTCTTCTCTATCTCTTTCTCCTTTATTTCAATTTTTTGTATGAATTATACTCATTTGATGATGTTTAATCCACAAATGAGTGGCTAATTCACTTCTTGCTGAGGTTAAGAACATTTGTAGTAGAATGTAATTGTTGATCATTTTGTTTTTTCATCTTTTCTTCCGTGGTTGATCTATCAATTCTTGTTCTTACTGCATTAATGTTTGGCCAATATTCCATATCTAAAATCCGGTTTCATCTTGAAGAAAGAAATTGGAAAGTTGTGAATTGGTAGGATATGATCTCTTCTTGGTTTGGGAAAATTGAGAATTGATTTACCTTGAGAATAGAAGTATATCACGAAAGTCATATTAGTCAATTAAGGAATCGGTTTGTATGGATAGAACATGAATTTCTTTTATCACAGTAATGTAGGTTTAAGGTTCATGATTCTTAAGTTGGGGAGAATACGAAAGTTTCTATTCATAGGCAATAATTCTTGACTAGCAACCGAAGGAAAGATTAACAGTTATCAATAAAAGTACTTCCCTGCATGTTCGTTTAGCCTCAGCATGCTCATACTATAGTTCGAGACTCACGTTACAATTTTTGTCTTAGATTAGTATAAATTAGGAAACCAACTCTCAAAATCTTCTTGAAATTGTTGTTGTTTGCGTTTTGGGAGTTAGAGTGCTTTAACACTTAATTCGATTATTACCTTAGTTCGATCCCTGTGGGATCGATAGCAGCTTACTTTAGACATTTTACTACTTGTTCGACCACATGCACTTGCGTGTAGTTGCAAAACGACCCGAACAAGTTTTGGCGCCGTTGCCGAGGGACTGGCAATTAGTAAAATTGTTTTCTTAAGTGTTAGTTACAATTTCTATATTAGTGCGACAACTTGATCTTAGCCTATCTTTGCAGATGTTAATTCTGTTGAACACTGGCAAGAGACAAGGAGCTGGTGGATTCATGCCCAGAGCCGGAAAGACAATTCCATCGTCAAAGGAGAGAAGCTCTAGAGAAAGCTGTAGTTGCTCTGACAAACAATCCTGGAGCAGCCACAGAATCCACCACTTGTAGGCGATGTTAGTGCCGAGGAAATGGCAGCTAGGCCGGTTCGCAGCAGTCCACATGCTAACAATGTTACACAAATATTCGCAAACTTGAGCCAGGAGGTTTGAGCTGAAGAGAGAATGGTGCAATTGCTGCACACCAGCGGAGCAGTGCCAGGTCTCCCTCGAGGATCCGCAACAACATCTCCAAAACTTTTGGAGATAAGTGACTTACCCACATCCTGCTGGAGTATCATCCGATTACGTCCAGGCTTACATTGTTCCCATTTTCACTCTTGGGAGAAGCAAAGAGGTGGTTAAAAGCTGAGCCACTTAATTCCATCACCACTTGGGATGATCTTGCAAGAAAATTTTTGATACGGTTCTTTCCATCCGGTAAAAAAGCAAGACTTAGAAGTCAGATTCTAAGTTTTAAACAAAGAGAGGGGGAGAATCTATATCAAGCTTGGAAAAGGTTCAAATCTATGTTACGGGATTGTCCTCACCATCACCAATCCAATGATGTCTTCAGTGCATACTTTCATAGAGGGTTTGGAGACACACAAAATTTTGCTAGACTCAGCAGCTGGGGGACAAGCATTAGAATAGACTTATGAGGAGCTGTATACTTTGTTAAGCCATATTTCGCAGAAATCCATAGTGAGTCGGACTCTTCTAGAGGAGGAACAGGAAAGCGGCAGAGTCTTTGAAGTGGATGGTTTTACAGCTATCGCTGCACGAATAGCTGCGTTACAGAATCAACTCAACACCCACTTCAGCAATATGATCTTGAATCAATCTCAAGCCCCAGTGAATGTAGTGCGGCGGATTTGGTGAGAAGTATGCGGTAGTAATGAACACTCGGTAGTGTTGTGGTGCAAATCCTGATTCAGTGAACTTTGTTGTGAACGTCCAGAGAAATAATAATCAACAGTTTGGCAACAATTACAACTCCAATTGGAGTAATCATCCGAATTTCTCCTGGGGTAGTAACAGCCATCAAGGGTTGAAGTTCGAGTGTGGGGGGTAGAGAAATCAAGGAGCGACGAACTATCGGTCTCAATACGAAGCAACAATGCACCTCCTCCACCAATCACCCAGCATTGAGGAAATGTTTAAAAATGATGATAACAAGCTCAATTGCAGGCTGACTATGTGAAATTGGCAGCCGATGTAAAGAACAATCAGTTAGCTACAAAGGCGTGGGAGTACCGGTTTGGGCAACTAGTGGAGCTCAAAACACGGTGAAGGGAGGACTACCGAGTGACCGGCCGAATACCAAGCAAGTAAATGCAGTGACCACAAGGAGTGGTTTACAACTCAAGGAGGTGGAACCAGAAAGACCACCTCAGTAGTCGGGAGTAGTGGAGAATGAGAGACATATTGATGAGAGGGGGAGAAGATAGGCTTTGAACCAGGGAAAGACCACCACCCCACTTCCCTCAAAGATTAAAAGCACAAGGAGGAAAGCGTGTTTCAAAAAAGTTCATGGATGTGCTTAAACAGGTACACATTAATTTACCTCTTGTTGATGTTTTGCAGGTGCTGAAGTATAAAGTATATCAAGGACATCGTGGCGAACAAAAGCGGAGTTGATGGGTATGCTACGGTGGCGCTCACTGAGAGTGCACTTCACGGATCACGAACAGGTTGCCCACAAGCTTAAGGACCCTGGGAGCTTTAAAATTCAATTGACAATTGGGAAAAGTATCTGAGCTCGCGAATTATGGGATTTGGAAGCGAGTATTGGTGATGCCGACATCGGTATTCAAAAGTTGGGCACAAGCGTAGTCTAGACCAACTACAGTGATCTTACGTTAGCGGATCATTCTTTAGCTAGACCAGGTGGCATTGTGGAGGACGTGCTGGTGCAAGTGGGCTCCTTATCTTCCCGGTAGATTTTGTTGTGCTGGATTTTGAGCCGAAATGCGGAAGTCCCATTTATTTTGGGACGTCCTTTCTTGGCAATCGGAGAGCTTTGATTGATGTAGCTGCAGGGCAGCTAACTATGCAAGACATGACAAGAATGAGGTATTTGATGTATATATGAGCCATGAAGCTTCCGGCCATTCATGAGGAGCTTTTCAGCAATCAGTGTGCTTGATCAAGTAGAAATTCTTCGAATTGTTAAGATCTCGAGATCCATTGGAAAGAGCATTGATGAGCTCTGATCATTTCTGAGATAGAGATACTTATGAGATGGTTCAAATTCTGAATGAACCACAAGGTATCGGGGAAGCGGGACTTTCAGCCTCTAATAAGGTCCCTGGAACCATTGGCAAAACCATCTATTGAGAAGCACCAAAAATTTGGGAATTGAAAGCATTGCCTCCCCATTTAAAATATATGTCTTTTTGGGGGGAAGATGATACTTTGTCAGTCATCATCTCCACAGAATTATTGAGGCACAGGAAAGGAAGAATTGGTGGTCCTCAAGAAAGGAAAAGAAAGCAATGGGCTGGCAATATGTCGGATATTCGGTATCAATCAGCTTTTTGCACACACAGAATTTTCATGGGGCAGGGCAAAGCCAACTGTTCAGCCTCAGCGAAGGTTGAATCTGGCGATGAAGGACGTGGCTAGGAAAGAATTAATTAAGTGGCTTGATGTGGAATTGTGGTCTATCCTATTTGGACAGCGATAGATTCGGCCCGTTCAGTGTGTCCAAAAGAGGAGGGATGACGTGGTCACCAATGAAAAAATGAGTTGATCCCTACACGAACCGTCACGGGCTGGCGGATTTGCATGGACTATAGAAATCTTAATGAAGCCACAAGGAAAGATCACTATCCTATCCCGTTCATTGATCAGATATTGGACAGATTGGATGGATAGAAATATTATTGTTTCCTTGATGGAGTACTCTTTGGCTATAACCAAATAGCCATAGCATAGGAGAATCAGGAAGACTACTTTCACATGTCCTTATGGGACATTGCTTTCAAGAGAATGCCATTTGGTTTATGAAATGCACCCGCCACATTCAGAAGATACATGATAGCAATCTTTCACGACATGGTGGAGGGATTTAGTCCCGAAATTATTTATGGATGATTTCTCTATTTTCGGTAATTCGTTTGCTACTTGTTTGCAGAATCTTGACGAAGTGCTAGCTCGCTGTGAATCCAACCTTGTACTCAACTAGGAGAAATGTCATTTCTTAGTTAAGAGGTATCGTCCTTGGCCATAAGTGTCTTGCAAGGGGTTGGAGGTCAATCACGCTGGGTCGAAGTTATTGAGAAGCTATCACCACCTTTGTCGGTGAAGGGTGTCCGCAGTTTTCTCGGGCATGCGAGGTTCTACAGATGGTTCATCAAAAACTTCTCCAAAATTTCTAGACCATTACGCAGATTGCTAGAAAAAGAGGTGAAGTTTGAGTTTGATGATGAGTGTGTCAAAGCATTCAAGGAGTTGAAGCAGAAATTGATAGAAGCACCTATCCTTATTTCTCCGGATTGGGAACAACCATTTGAACTGATGTGTGATGCAAGCGATGTGGCTGTGGGAGCTGTATTGGGGCACCGGAGGAATAGAATCTTTCACTCTATTCATTATGCAAGCAAAACACTGAACACTACCCAAAGTAACTATACAGTCACAGAAAGGAGATGCTAGCACTTGGTGTTTGCGTTTGATAAATTCAGGTCCTATTTGGTGGGTTCGCGGTAGTGGTGTATACCGATCATGCGATTCGGTATGTTGTTTAACAACAGGATGCAAAGCCCAGGCTGATCAGATGGATCTTGTTGTTGCAAGGTTCTACCTAGAAATTAAGGACAGAAAGGGAGCGAGAATCAAGTGGCAGATCACCTATCACGATTGGAAAGCCGGTCTCATGTGAAGGAAGGTGACAACATCAAAGAGGAGTTCCCGGATGAGCATCTCTTGTAATAGAAGCTGAGATCCCCTGGTATGCAGACATAGTGAAACTTGCTAGTGAGTGGAGTCCATCCACCGGAGGCTACGGCTCAGCGAGAAAAAAGTTGACATGATTGTCGGTATTTTTATTTGGGAGGAGCCATACTTGTTTAAATAGGGACCGGATTGAGTTATGAAGATGCATCCCGGAGAGCCATATTGTAGAGGTTTTGAGGTGTTGTCACTCTTCATTGTATGGAGGAGCACCACGGAGGCGAGCGGACCGTGCACAAGGTGCTATAGTCGGGTTTCTTTTGGCCTACCTTTGTTCGAACTCTATGGCATACGTCAAAATGTAGAGATAGATGTCAACGGACAGGAACAATTGGTAGGAGGCAAGAGATACACTGCAGCATATTCTAGAAGTGGAGATCTTTGATGTATGGGGCATAGATTTCATGCGCCCGTTCCCGCCGTCATTTGGTAATCCATACATCTTGGTGGCCGTTGATTATGTATCAAAGTGGGTTGAAGCAATAGCTTGCCCCAGGAATGACAACAAGGTGGTACAAAATTTGTGAAAAAGCACATTTTCACCAGATTCAGAATTTACCCGAGCCATTATCAGTGATGGACGGGCTCATTTTGTCAATGCAAGTTTCAAAGAAGGCGCTAACTAAGTATGGGATGCGCCACAAGGTGACAGCAGCATATCATCCCCAAACTAGTGGGCAAGGGGAGGTGTCGAACAGAGAAGTGAAGCAGATTCTCCAGAAAACAGTGAATGCACAGCGTAGTGATTGGTCAAGCAAACTCGACGATGCGTTGTGGGCATACAGAACTGCCTGAATAGTTAGAACCTCCATACCGATTGGTCTATGGAAAAGCATGTCATCTGCCGGTGGAGCTAGAACACCGAGCTTTCTGAGCCGTGAGAAATTGAATATGGACTTAGAGCTAGCGGGCAGAGAGGCTGATGCAACTCAACGAACTCGAGTTTCGTTGGCATGCTTATGAGAGTGCCAAGTACTACAAAAAGAAAACAAAGAGGTGGCACGATAAGCATGTGGTGCATCGTATTTTCAAGCCAGGGCAGAAAGTGTTGCTTTTCAATTCCGTTGAAGTTGTTTCCAAGGAGATTGCGGTCCAAATGGTCAGGGCCGTTTGAGGTAGTGAGTGACAGCGCGAGTAGTAGAGTTGTGGAAAAGAAGATCGAAGTGCCATGTTCTCAGCTAATGGTGTAAGCATTGCCCAGGTGAGAACGGTAGTCGAGAGAAGACGTCCGTCACTCTAAAGGATGACTAAGCTTTAATGACATCGAGCCGCGACGGTAAACCAGGCGCTGCGGGGAGGCAACAGTGAAAATTGTTGTAATAGATGAGTAGAATTAGTTAGAAAAAAGAAAAAAAAAGAAAAAACAAAAATAGAAAAATAGAAAAAAAAAACAAAAATAAAATTTTTGTGTTTGTGTTGAAACCTAGCAATTCTAACCAATTTCTTGTTGTGATATGAATTTCAGGTTGAACGGAGGAAAAAAATGCAGAGGATCACAAAGGAAAAATCGAGGTGAGAAAAAAAAAAAAAAAATAAAAGTGGCAAAAGCAGGTGAGCCTACGTGATGGCACCATGTCACGGAGGAGGGCCTCCGCGTCGCCCTCCGTGACACGTTGAGATGGAATTCTGGAATTTTTACAAATTCCAGAACACCCACACGATAACTCCGTGTCACGGAGAGGGTACTCCGCATTACCTTCCCGTGACACGTTGAGGAGTTATTCGCGTCGAGATCACACGGTCCGGTAACCCAGCGCAAAAACACCTATTTTTATCTCGAAATCCCCTCATTTTCCATTTCCCACTCCCCTCTGCGACAAACCACCTAAAATCCCTCCTTCCCCTAGTGACACGGACCTAGAATCAAATTTTCTTCAAGTTCATCGGATTAAAGGTATATTCTTGAACTTAACCTCAATTTTTTCCTAAATTTTCGATTTTGAGCATGTGAGGTGAGTAAACCTTGCCCTAAGTGTAAATTGAGTTTGAATTCAGTTAAGTTAGTGTTGATTGATGTTCGTAAGTATCGTTGTGATTATATGAACTCGATGAATGCGCCATGTTTGATTGAATTTTGCGAAATTGGTACCTGGGGTTAGAAGTTGAATAGGAAGAAACTAAAATTGGGTTGAAATGTGAAATATTTTGGGTTGTGCATGTTGGGTGATGTGATTTATGTTGTGATTAATGTTGAATATGCTAAATAAACAAGGGATTTTCGGTAAAATGAAGAATTGGTGAATTGCACTTAGGTTGTTGTTGAAGAAATTTTTGGCTAAGTGTTATGTGATGTAATGGAATCGATGGTGATATTGTGATTGGTTATGCGATGTCTGAGTAGTACATAGTACTTATTCCATCGACTTATCTGAATGCACGAGGCATGTTGATTGTAAAAATTTGAAAAGAATGATTGTCTTGCCTAATTATTTTAATTGTGGCTAAAGACTAAGTGTGGGGTTGCTTAACTCTACCCAACCTTAGTCGAAGTTAATTGTTGACTTGAATAACATTGGGACTGTCTGTTTGATTTGACAGGAACGATGTCAGGCAAACAAGACGAGAAGGAGCGCATCATCCGGGCGCCGGTAGGAAGAAAAGTTATACTGGAGCTGCAGTTCCAGCAGCACCCGGCCGGTTCAGCGGCGGCCAACCGCCATCAATACGGAAGTAATGGGTGATTGGCCGAAGGAAGAAATGGTATGCAAAGCACAAGGAGAACAAATACTTCACAGGGAGCACATTGTAAGAGCCGTTGGCACAGAATTCCCCAGAATTGTACACCGGATTGACACTTTGCCGGGCTAAAGCTTCATCTTTGAAAAGCCCAGGAATTGCAATCTCCATCTATTCGGGGGAGTTCTACGCCAGCGAAACCCGACACTCCGCAGTCACACCCGTCAAGATAAGGGCAGGTTGTCACCTTTGAGCCCCATCACCTTAATGCCATATTGGGGGCGCCCAGGACACGAACGCCCCATGTACTCCGGCAGCTGAACATAACTCCACCCCTTGTAGGATATCGGGCACTCTATGTGGAGCCCATTCGACAGCGGTGGAGCATGCACAAGAGAAGGGCTACCATCAGACACTACCCTACTCTCAAATGAACAGAAATGGGATTTGGCAAATTGTGTGTTCTACTGATCCCAGGAGTGCACATGACAGATGTCACCCGGGATCGTGTGTGCTGGTTTATCCTGATGAAAGGGCTGGAGATTAATGTTGGGCGGTGATCATCTCTTCCATGAATAGAGCCCGTTTGCATCAAGGGCACAGGTACAAGGTTTGGCGGGTTGCTGACCACGTTCCTGAGGGCCTTGATATCAGGAAGAGGCCTGGACTACATCCCGTAGATGGATAGGCGTGCCTAGGACGTCACCAAAGCCAAGGCACCTGACACCACTCACGGGCCAGTTCTCACACTAGCCGACGAAATGCTCGGGATGATCAATGCTATGGCCCACATGTTCGGGATGCAGATGCTACAGTTGCGCATAGACGGGAGGCCAACAGAAGATGAGTTGTGGCAGCTCAACTTGGACTACCCCTTCGGTCGGGCTCTATGTCGAGTGAGGCCAGCTTTTGTGGAGCCTGTAGACGATGTCCCCACCGATGGGGAGACACGCCGTAAGGACTCAGATATTGAGTTGGATGAAGACGACGGGGGCGATTCAGATTCGGGAGATGAGGCAGCGACACCTGAAGAAAGAGAATTGAATACTTCTATTGATCAGGGAGTTTCACCACCTATTTTTGTGCTCTGCTTTAATTTTGTGAACAGGATAGTGTTCGGTTTAAGTGTGGGGTGGGGTAGTTAGGTGCTGGGTTTGTTTTTGTAGTTGTTTATGTTCATGTCTTATTTACCTGAAAAAAAATGTTGTCCTGGTTTATTGCCGTATGTTGTGTATTGTAAATCGGTGTTGTAATGAATGTGAAGTTGTTGTGTGCTATGTTGAGTTGTTGTTAGCTGGTTGTGTAAATATTTTTTTTTCTATCGAAATTATCGATATTTTTAAAATTTTTGTTGAATTATTTTTATGATTGGATTTCTCGGCGTTTGTTTTCGGTGCTTTTGCAAGAATAGTCATTGAACCCGAAGTCGTAAATAGTGACCGTTCCCTATGATGGATGGAAGGCGACCGTCTTAAGGAAATGTAATTCGATAGGAGTAGTTTTCTTGCTTTTATTTTTCTTTTGTTTGTTTGTTTCCCAAACGTGTAAGCTACTTCATGGTTCCGAAATTCTTGTTGCGTGTCATGCATGAAATTTAGAATGCAAAAAGGTGATTCATATGAAAGCATGCAAATGTGTAAGCATGTTGATATACCTAGGCCATAAAGTTCGATTCGGTGTGATTGAGGCTTAATGTTATTGTAATTGGGCGTTGAAGGAGTACGTGAATATGTCTTGAGTTGAGCATGTGCAATGAGTGTGAGGTGAGGTTTCAATTGTTCCATCCTATTGTGAAGTGTCTAGAACTTGCCTGGTGTGTGTGTACGAAACGAAATGAAGGAGGTTTAGTATAGGAAAGGATGTAGCCATTTCTTTGATTTAACCGAAAGTTTTTCCATTATCATACCTACCTTGAATGTACATCCTAGTTATCCCCATTGAGCCTTTAGCCTATTTTTTCTTTGGTCGAAAAGGTACAAATCGACCCCTTCTTTTCATTATCCGTGAATTTGATACAAAACTCTTAAGCGCTCAAGAAAAAAATAATTTTCCCACAGTGTTAAGGAGTAGAAATTGTGAAAACAAAGGAAAAGCGGAAGTGGTGAAAGTAAAAAGGTCAAAGGTGCACTTGCTGAAGGTAAATAAAATAAGATGTATAACTAATCTTTGTTATTAAGTCAGTATTAGCAAAGAAATGGGAACAAAAATAAAGAAAGACTTCAAGAATGGGAGGATGAAGGGAGAAACAATGCCCATAATGTTGGTGGGATGTATTGAAAAGCGCTTAAGATGCTAGTTGCTATTATTGGTTAGCCCAGTATTTACTAGTTCCTTAGCTTACATTACAACCCGTTAAGTCCCTACGTGATCTTACATCGCGTCCTTATATTAGTGGAGTAATACATTGGGGCAAGCCTATGGTTCATGAACATGATGCATGAATTCTTTGGGGAGAGAGCAAAATCGTGTTCATATGCCTGCATGTAATGTTTGAGATCATATGACTGAAAAGGGGAAATTCTCTTGTGTTGTAGGGCACATGCTTGACGAGAGGTGAATTTCGTTTCGGATGTCTTAGTGACTGATTTGCATGAGTTTGCTGAGATCGAGAGTCGATTCTTGAGTCTAGGAAGTCTTAATGTGGTGAATGTCATTGTATTGATGAGACTATGCATGTTTCTTGATGATTTTCTATATTAAATAATCGGTATAACCGTAGCTTGAATTGTCAAGCCAAAGTAGCTATGTGTGGTTGTCAACTTGCATGAGATGTGAGATTATTGTTCGAGGATGAACAAAGTTTTAAGTGTGGGGTAAGTGATCTTGGGCAGAATTATATGCCCAAGTGATACTCAAATACTTCATTTCGTCTTGTTTATCCATTGTTATTTGTACATTCTCATGTAATTTATAGTTAAAATGTGAATTTATACTAACCAACATGATTAGTGTTATTTTGCAGGAAAAATGTAATTTTAGGAAGTTAAAAGGCCGTGTTGGTGAAAATCGGGAAAGGACTCCGGAAAGCGAGCAGTGGAGAAGGTCAGGAAAAGCAACAAATAAAGGGCCTGATGGAGCCGTGTCACGCTTCCATCGCGGGAGAGGCATTCTGCCCTTGGATATGTTATTTGGCAAATTTCAGTGAAGGTCAGCGTTGCCTCATTGACACGGAGGCAATGCCCACACAATACAAGGAAATAGGTAACGCGTTGAGCATATTTACCTGGAACATCCAAATTCCAGTAAGGGTTAGCGGCAGCGGCGCCGTGGCATGTTGGCCAAGCCCGTTGCATGCCGTGGACGCTGAGGAGTAAATGCTGACGGACCTGTCTCCGGAAGAGAGCTCGCGTTAGCTCCGTGTCACAGCGGCAGTGCTCCGCGATGCACTCCGTGACACGTGCACTGTAATCGAGGAAAAATTCCCACTAGTATAAATAGCACACTTAGGTTCATTTTTAATTATTCTGACTTAGTTGAGCAAGGACGTGGGTTACAGGCAGTTGAGGGGACCAAAATCTTAGGGTTCTTCTCTATCTCTTTCTCCTTTATTTCAATTGTTTGTGAATTATACTCATTTGATAATGTTTAATCCACAAATGAGTGGCTAAATTCACTTCTTGCTGAGGTTAAGAACATTTGTAGTGAAATGTAATTGTTGATCATTTTGGTTTTTCATCTTTTCTTCCATGGTTGTTCTCTCAATTCATGTTCTTCTTGTTGTATATCTAAAAAATCCGATTTCATCTTGAAGAAAGAAGTTGGAAAGTTGTGAATTGCTAGGATATGATCTCTTCTTGGTTTGGGAAAATTGAGAATTGATTTACCTTCAGAATAGAAATATATCTGAAAGTCGTATTTAGTTAATTAAGGAATCGGTTTTGTATGGCTAGAACATGAATTTCTTTTATCACGAAATGTAGGTTGAAGGTTCATGATTCTTAAGTTGGGTAGAATACGAAAGTTTCTATTCATAGGCAATAATAGCGACCCAGCAACCGAATGAAAGATTAACCGATTTGTATCGATAAATACTTCCCTGCATGTTCGTTTTAGCCTCAGCTTGCTCATTACTATAGTTCGAACTCACTTTACAATTTTGTCTTAGATTAATTTAAATTGGAAACCAACTCTCAAAATCTTCTTGAAATTGTTGTCTGCATTTTTAGAGTTAGAGTGCATTAACACTTAATTCGATTATTACCTTGGTTCAGTCCCTTTTTGTGGGATCCGATAGCAGCTTTAGCCATTTTACTACTTGTTCGACCACGTGCACTTGCATGTGGTGCAGAAGCAGCCCGAGAACACTACTACCGATGATTCATGGAGGTTCTCTTATACTACATCTATATTAATGAAATTGACTTAGAAGCATATGGCTTTTCAGTATGGTCCGATGATTGTGTGGAAGCTTAAAATATCAAGACCTTGTTGACTTCAAATCTTATTTTATCCCTACATATGGAACGCGACGTATGACAATATTTTATGATTCTTTATCGATTGTCCTTATGTATGTTTTGATGAGAAAAGGCAAGCTGATAGCTTAGGCTTTGAGGTAGTTGGAATTCATAAAAGAAATTGCCCTACTTGTGACTTTGAATTGGTAGCGATATTATTTGCTTTGAATATTTGGAGGCATTACAGTATGGTGTACTTTGTGAGGTTTTCACCGATCATAAACTTACAGTACATTTTTAGTTTGAGGATATGAGTTTGAGGCGAGTGGAGTTGCTCAATAATTATGATATGACCATTTTATCATTCGAAAAGGCTAATATGATAGATAATGCTTTGATTTTGAGGTGGTCAACATGGCTAGCTTGAATATGTGCATGTGGAAGAGGGCCTTTGGCTATGATTGTTCAGACTTAGTTAATAGTTTCGTGAGACTTGGCATTTTTAGCTTGATAAATTTTTGCCTGTGTTGAGGCACAATCCTTTTATTGAGCAAATTAAGGATTGAATGTTTTAAAGAGAAATGTGTGCATAATTCGATCCAAAGTGTTGGCGAGTGAGGCTAAGGAAGAAATTTTGGATTAGGAAGGTGTTTTGAGGATAAAATATCGTATTTATGTTCCTAGAGCAGATGATTTTATCAGGTTAATTATGGAGGCTCACATTTGTAAATATTATGTTATTATATTGAGCAGCGAAGATGTACCATGATTTGGCAACATTATTATGGTGTAATATGAAGAGGATATTGTGAAGTATGTGTTAAAGTCTTTGAATTGCCAAATGGTAAAACATGAGCACCAGTGACCAGGTGGTGTAAATCAGAAGATATATACCTGAATAAAAGTGAGAACAAATTGCTATGGAATTTTTGGTAGGGTTACAACAGACCTTTCGGAAGTTTGATGTTGTTAGGTCATTCTAAATAGATTGATCAAATCTGCTCTTTTTTGTTCAATTTGCCTATACTTACAATTCAGAGAGGTTGGCCATAATCTACATCCAAGAGGTAGTGTGTTTAAATGGTGTGTTGATGTGTTGTGAGTTTATAGCACTTTCGATGCCCAAAAAATAGGGAAAATAGCATGAACATAGATATGTTTATACGGATATGAGTGTTTTACTTTATTTTTAGGAAAATAGGTGTTGGAGCAAATGTGCAAAGATTGCAGAAAAAGTGAAGAAAAGAAGCCAAGTACTGATCTCGGTACAAGCCGTACCTAGATTGTACGAGTTGTACCGAGACTCATGTAAAAGCTAAAAAGGCTGGAACAATGCAAAGGAAAAGTACGACTCTCAGTACGAGTCATACCAAGATGAACGAGCCATAGCTGGAGTGTGGAAACTTTCCGAGTTATTTGCACAAAGAAGTCTCCTAATTGCAGGTAGCACCTATGGATCGCATCTACCTATGACCCATTCCAGGAGCCACGGAAAGCATCAATGATTCTAAAGACTTGGCAAAATTCAAGATGCGACAAGAATTCACAAGTCGTAGGAGCAAGGTAAGAGGTGTACCATGACACTCGTAGTGAACTTTAAAAGATATCAAAGTTCTCAAAGCTAAACCATGATTGGATTGTACAGCTTCCGTGGGATCATGTTAGAGTCGTGCCATGTAACACCCCAAAAGTTTCTAAGATCAGACCCCAGAATTAGATGGAGTTCAGCAGAAAACCAGCAGGGAAATATCTCATAACGGCTCATCTAACAAGTCGTGGGATGCTCTAACGTTCAATTAGGTGAGTCATTGGAAGAGTTTAAAGAAAAATTCTTAGTATGTTTGACACCACGGGAGGATGGAACGAGTCATTATAGGAAACAGCGACTCATTAGATGGAACCATGGTGAGCATATAGACCAGAGGCATCCCAAAGGCGACGAGAAAAGTGACAACCAGTTCGTTGTTGTGATGGGTCATCCTGAGGATTCGTTAGTTGGAGTTTAGGGTTGCTGGTTCGTGACGGAGCGGAGACAATAAGCCGTTAGGTGGAGCAACGACCCGTCGTGTCAGTCATTGGAAGGATTTTAAAAGTTGGACCAGTGGTGACGAGGGAAGGTGATGACAAGTCATTGGATGAGGTAATGACTTGTTTTGTTGGTCGTTGGTTGAGGAAGTAGAGGCCGAGGAATTAATTCTCCACTGGCGTAGATGGTCACTATGAGTCGTGGTAGGACCAACGACTCATGGTGAGATCGTGGTCACTAACAGGCAGATTTTAAGCTTAATCCTAGGGGTATTTTGTAAGTCCTATTCTTCCAGTTTCTAAATGTGTAGTTTGGGAATTTCAGGGTTGAATTAAGGGGTTTCACTAGGCTAAGCCCCCATTCTTCCAAAAACCATCCGTGAGTTTCTTCTTCTTCATCTCAAGACTTAAGGATTCAACTAGGGTTTCTTCAAAGGCTTCAGGGTTAGGTTCAAGTGGGGATCTCTTATAATTAGATATGTGGGTTTTCAACAAGGATTTCCTTCCAATCACTTGTGCCCCCAAACTCTTATACAAAAAACCCAAATCCTTTGATTCTAGAAAAGCATACTCTAAGGTTTCAGATTATGTATGAATTCTCATGTGTTTTCCCTAACTTCTAAGAACACTCATGATTGATAGTAGTGCATTCTTATGAAGTTACCTGCACCTTCTCAAATTGTGTGTATGATATGTGGATAGCTTGAATGTGGGATTTTTTCCATGAGTTAATGTTGGAGGTTCAAATTGGATTTCATAAATTATTCACATTCTCTTCTCATGAACTTGCATCCTTGTTTAAAGTATATGTAGATCCTTTGGGTCCCCGCAAATTTAGAACATATGTTGCATTATATGTGTTGGAACACGTTAGGACTTATAAGCTTTGATCAATGTGAAATATATACAAGTTTACACTATGATTTCGATGTAAATGTTTTGGGTATGAGTTGAATCTATGGAAATGGAATAATTATCGAATTTTCATCATGATTTAGAGTAAATTTTGAAATGGAGTTTCATGAAATTCATATTCTTTCACCATGATCTCATTGTGCATGTTAAAGGAATGAGTTGATTATATGGTTTCCCGTAAATCTATAATAAACGATTGAATATATATATGTTAAGTATGATTTGGACCTATGGATCTTACATGAACTAAGATATGTCATATGCTATGAACTCAGGATTTAAATGTTCTAGAGGTGTGTAAAGTATGATATGATCTTATAGATGTTTCACGAATGTAAATTGTGTGGTTTAAATGACGATTTGGAACCATGATGTTATGAATTGTGATAATAAATCATGAGAATGAACCTTCAGACTTGTGGGATTGTTTTTAGTACAAAGTGGCCTTGATCAGACTCTAAATGAATTTAGTATGATATAATTACTTGAATGCTCATATCTCTGATTAGATGCAGTAATTTAGACTAGACGAATGATGTCGAACTAGTGACCTCCATGTTCTAGCTAGGGATTCTCATTAGTTGAGAATGTTTTCCTTAGTCAGTCAGGGATTCTCTATAGCAGAGAATATTTTCCTTAGTCCTCGGGACTCTCGTGGCTTAGAATGTTTCCCTTAGTCAGTTAGGGATTCTCTATAGCGAAAAATGTTTCCCTTAGTCGAGTTAGGGATTCTCTATAGCGAGAATGTTTCCCTTAGTCAGTCAGGGATTCTCTATAGCAGAGAATGTTTCCCTTAGTCAGTTAGGGATTCTCTATAGGAGAGAATGTTTCCCTTTAGTTAATCCGGGACTCTCGTAGCAAAGAATGTTTTTCCTAGTTAGTCGGTGACTCTCTATATCGAAGAATGTTTTACCCTTAGACAACCAGGGACTCTCCATAATAACAGTCAGGTCTTCGATTCTCAATATATGCATAGTAAATGATCTTTATGCATCAGTTGATTGTACCTTGTGTGTTTTCAAATAAAAGCTTCATGTTAATACATACATATATATATGTATGTATCTTAGATAAGTCATTGTATTTTCATTCAGTTATATGTCCAGTAATGTATTCGGTTACTTCCTTCTGCTGTATGTACTTGCATGTTTTAGTTTGTTACGCTTCCTGCATGCTCAGTACATTCAATTGACTTCATACTTTATGTACTATATCATTTCTTGATATAGATTCAAGTTTGAGACTCAGCCACATGATTAGATATGTTTACATTCCCATCTCAACTGCCTGTGGTGAGTCCTCATCTCTCGAGGACGCGATTTATGTTTTCTATTTCCTTTATGTTTCAGTTTTCACACCTTTTGAGTTTTTGGGGGGCTTGTCCCAGAAACTCATCAGTTTAGTAGTCTTTCATACTTGTATAGACAGAGTCATCTTTGTATTAAATATTTTTTCAGATTATGTCTTATGTATCAGTTAGCTTCCACTCAATTATGATTTTGTTGGTTGTTGTCTGTTATGTTATGTTATGATTATGCCATGGATTGACTTGGGGCCTCTCAGAGTTCCTTATCTCATGTCTCGATTCGGCCTATGTTTGGATCGTGACAAACTTGGTATTAGAGCAAAGGTTTAGAGTGTCCTAGGGTATCTGAAAGCCGCGTTAAATAGAGTCTTCTTCATGGGTGTGAAGCGTGCCACATGACGAAGAAGGCTATGAAACATTTTAGGAAATTTCCCTTCTTCCATGACTCTACCTCGTGTTATGGGTTCAACTCTCTCCATTCCTTTAACTCATGCTATACGCGTGTGCAGAAACATGTCTCCTTAAAGAACCAATGGGCGTCAGCCAGCCCACCAACTCAACGGATCCCATGTTCGGGGAAAGTTACGGATGCAGAGCTCAGGGCAGCTTTTTGAGTGTTCATATGAGACATGACCACCTAGCCTTACGTAGACCATCGCGTGACGAACCCCACTAGGGGCGGCAACTACTAGGGTTCAAGACTTCACGAAGAGGAGCTCGTCTAAGTTTGGTGGATCAAATATGGATGGAGAGTTTAAGGGAGGAGAAAGGAGAAACAAAAGGCCTGGGACCAGAGTATTGGAGAGTTCCCAGCAAGGATCAAGTAGTGGGAGTCACTCTCAACCCTAGTGGAGGTCTTTAACTCAGTTTCGGGGAAACAAGCTCAAGGTGAGTGAAGTTACTTATCCAATTTGCAGGTGCTGCGGAAAAGAACCACCTAGGAAGGTGCTTGGTGGGTTCAAATGTTTTGCTTTATTGTGGTCGACCTGGTCATAAATTCAGAGATTGCCCTTCAGCCAAGAAGGACGGTCGTTCCCTAGCCACCCCTCTAGCAGCCCTATCTAGTCGGCTAGTATGCTTAAATGCGGTAGAAAACACTAGGGAAAGTGTTTGGGTCATTTGAGTGTTTGTTATGGGTGTGGAGAGCCCGGGCATATGTGCATGGTGCCATCGGCCAAGCAGGGCAAGGGTAGAGCATGTAGGAAGCCAGCCTCAGATGTAGTCCCAGAAATCGTCATAAGTCTTCATATCAAATCATGCATGATTGCCAGTTTGAAACTACTATGTAAGGTACAAGATTCTTTTTCATTTAACTATGAAATTTATTTTGCGGAGGTATAGAATGGTTAAGGATGTGAAGCCTTCAGTGATAGCCTTAGAGAAATGGAGAGTCGTGAGTTAGTGGTTTAGCCTGATCTTAAGAAAGGTCCAAGAACCTTAAGATGATGGCTTTAAGCTAAGGGGAGATGCTAATTATGTGAGACAAGTCGGATCTTGAATATGCTAGTAGGAGTTCCAGCCTAACAGTTACGGTATGTAATCCCTTCCAGGTTCAGATGAATCCTCTTGTATTTCAGTTGAAGCGTGCTTTAACTATTCTTATATTCAGACTCCCAGAATTTCTAGATAACCGCTTCAGATAGCGGTGTTAGTCTTACTCTTGTAAATCCGTAAGGCTCATCTTCATGTTATGAACGAGCTATGTGTGTTAACTCATGTCTTCTAGTATGTTTAGCTTGAACTCAATCTTTAGAAGTTGCTTTCGTAGCTCAGTAGATAAGGGTACATCATGTATATGATCAATTTATATGTCATGAATGATTCATGCTCACAAACCCCTTACTTTCAATTGAGCCAGATATCATGAATCTTAGTTCGGTATCAGAAAGTAATTTGAGAATGATTACTCAGTCTGTATCAGCTCAATGCTAGTTAGAGGAAAAGAATCATTCTTAGTGTTCTATATAGTACCATATCCATTTCATGTTTTTCAGTCCCTCTTACTCCTTAACATGCATGTGCATTTAGATATTCAGCTCGGAGATATAAGATCAGCCTGGAGTTAGATACTCCAACTGTTCAGTTGTAAATACTTATTATCAGTTGGCTTCCTAGTTTTCAGTGTGATTATCCAACATTCGAGAATGAATTTTCCCAAGGGGGAGATATAGTAACACCCCAAAGTTTCTAGATCGAACCCGAGAGTTAGATGGAGTTGTAGAGGAAAACCAGCTGAAATTTCTCAAAACGACTTGTCTAACGAGTCGTGGGATGCTCTAACGGTCCGTTAGCTGAGTCATTGTAAGAGTTTAAATTAAAATGTAAAGTATATTTGACACCACAGGAGGATGAAACGAGTCGTTATGGGAAACAACGAATCATTGGATGGAATTGTCGTAAGAAGGCAGACCAGGCCTCCCAGAGGTGACGAGCCAAATGAAGACCCGTTGGTTGCTTATGATGGGTCATCTGAGGAGTCTCTAGTTGAGTTTAAGTTGCTGATTCGGTGATGATGCACGGAGAAAACAAGATGTTAGGTGAGCAACGACCTGTCATGTCGGTATTTAGAAGTAAATCAAGGTTTGACTAGTGGTGATGACGGAAGGTGATGACGAGTCGTTAGATGAGTAACGACTCATTTGTTGGTCGTTGGTTGAGGAAGCAAAAGCCAAAGGAATTGTCTTCGATGGCAACGGATGGTCACCACGAGCTGTGGTAAGGACTGAACTCGTGGTGAGGGTGTGGTCGCGGCGGGCAAATTACAGCTTAATCCCAGGATATTTGGTAAAGTCACCATAGCTGGTTTCTAAATGACGTCATTTGGGAATTTCAAGGGTTCAATTAAAGGGGTTTCCTTTAGGATAAGCCCCATTCTTCCAAAAACCATTTGTGAGTTTCTTCCTCTTCATCTCTCAAGACTTAAGGATTCAACTTGGATTTCTTAAAAGGCTTCAAGGGTTGGGACAAGTAGGATTTCTTCTAATTAGTTATGTGGGTTTTCACTTAAAATTTTCCTTCCCATCCTTGTGTGACCAAACTTTTATACAAAAAACCAAAATCCTTTGATTCTAGAAAAGCATATACTAAGGTTTCAAATTATGTATGAATTCTCATATGTTTTCCCTAACTTCTAAGAACCCTCATGATTGATAGTAGTGTATTCTCCTTGGAAGTTACTTGCACCTTCTCGAATTGTGTGTATGATATGTGGATAACTTGAATGTGGGATTCTCACCATGAGTTAATCTGGAGAATGAGATTTCATAAATTATTCACATTCTCTTCTCATGAACTTGCATCCTTGTTTAACATATATGTTGCTCATATGGGTCCCGCAAATCTAAACATATGTTGCATTATATGTTGGTACACATTAGGACTTATGAGCTTGATCAATGTGAAATATGTATAAGTTTACACTATGATTTTGATGTAGATGTTTTGGGTATGAGTTGAACATATGGAAATGGCATGATTATTGAATTTTCATCATGATTTAAGTAGAATTTCAAAAGGGTTTCATGAAATATTCATATGCTTTCACCATGATCTCATTGTAAATTTATAAAGTTTTAAATTAAAATCAAAATTAAACTTATTAAATAAAAAAAAAAACCAATTATTTAAAATTATATATATATATATATATGTTAAGTATGATATGTACCTATGGATCTTACATGAATGTGAGATATACAATATATGATATGAACTCGGGATTCAAATATTGTGGAGGTGTGTAAAGTATTGATCTTATAGATGTTTCACAAATGTAAATTGTGTGGTTTAAATGATGATTGAGGACATGATGATTTGAATTGTGGTAATAAAGTATGAGAATTATCTTTCAGACTTGTGGGGCTTGTCTTTAGTAGAATTGTAGCCTTGATCAGACTCTAAATGAATTGTTATGATGTAATTAGTTGGATGCTCATGTCTCTTATTAACTGCAGTAATTTAGACTAGACGAATGACATTGAGATAGTGACCTCCATGTTCTAGTATAATAGGGATTCTCATTTTTAGAATGTTTCCCTTAGTCGATCATGGATTCTCTATAGTAGAGAATATTTCCCTTAGTCAGTCAGGACTCTCATTATGAGAATATTTTCGCTTAGTCAGTCAGGAATTCTCTATAGTGGAGAATATTTCCCTTAGTTAGACAGGGATTTCTTATAGTAGAGAATGTTTCCCTTAGTCGGTCGAGATTCTCTATAGCGAGAGAATGTTTCCCTTATTGGTCGAGACTCTCAATAGCTTAGAATGTTTCCCTTAGTCAGTCAGTGACTCTCTATGGTTGAGAATGTTTTCCCTTAGACAGTCAGGGACACTCCATGATATCGGTGACACAGTTCTCAATATATGCATAGTACATGACCATTATGCATCGATTGGGTAGATCTTCGGTAATTTTTTTCAAATAAAAGCTTAATGTTAATATATATATATATATATATATATATATGTGTGTGTGTGTGTGTGTGTGTGTGTGTGTGTGTGTGAGTGAGTGTCTGTGTGTGTGTGTATGTGTTTGTGTCTCTAATAGGGTCGTTGTATTTCCGTTTGATTATATGTCGATGTGTATTCCAGTTTACTTCCCTTGTATACTTGCATGTTTTATTTTATTTATGTTTCCCGCATGCTCAGTACTTTCCAAGTACTGACCGCATACTTTATGTGCTATATCATTTCATGATTAGATTTAGGTTTCCAAACTCAGCCATATGGTTAGATACGCTCCATTCGCATCTCTTAACTTCCTGTAGTAAGTCCTCATCTCTCGAGGGGGCCGCGATTGATGTTACCTATTTCTTTTATGTTTCAGTTTTCAGACCTTTAGAGTTTTCTAGGGCTTGTCCTGGCAACTCGTCAATTTAGTAGAGCTTTCCAAACTTGTTTAGACAGAGCCATCTTTCTATTAGAATTTATTTCAGGTATGTCTTATGTATCGGTGCTTTCACTTAGTTGTAATTCTGTTAGTTGTCGTTTTGTTATGTTATGCTATTTAGCCATGGGTCGACTTGGGGCCTCTTTGGGTTTCTTGTCCCATGTCTCGGTGAACTTATGTTTAGTCATGACATACCAGCTTCCAACATAGCCAATTCTATAGAAGTCAAGGAATGTATGAGAGCAGGCACGACCCGTACAATCTTGTTTTTGGGTCGTATGATGAAGAATCGTAGGATGTCGGCACTAGATTTGGTTATTTACCTATTAACTTAGGAAAAGGAATTCATTGCCTGTATAAATACATTTTATGTTTATTTCTTAGGTGTCAGAGAAGGTCAAAATTAGTGCATTGTCATTTGCTAGCATGTTTGTAATTAGTTTTTTACAACATGGGAGAGAGTTCTTGAGAATCAAAACTTGGATTTCTCAATTGTTCTTGATTTTGATCATCATGTTCTGTTGCAATATTCTATGTTTCTTTCAATCATCATTTTATGTATTTAATTATGTATTTGTCTATGAATACTAATCACAATCTTACAATCATGAGAGGATAAAACCTCCACAACTAGAGGTTGTAGGAACCATGGTGGAATAGAGAAAAAGTTAGACAAGTATTTCGAAACCAATGTTAAACGCTTGTATTGTATTCTCTTCATATTTAATGTTTCTTAACGAAGTGCGAAGGCTTGCCCCGGAGTATCTACTTGCTTGAATCTAGAGGTAGAGATTGAAAAGATAATTACAACAAAGCCTTTATTTTTATGATCGTTGTATGACTTGAGTTGTGGTCGCAAGATAGTTAATTTGGAGCATATTATTAATGGTTAATTTGAAATCGCTCATGATACCCCTAACCCGACGTTTTTAGTATAGTCATCCAAAGGGATGAACCAGTCATTTGGATGAATCCTAGTTATCAGTTCTACAAGTAAGCATTGGGATTGATCACGATCGTAAACCTGAAGTAGTTATGAATCCATGGGGAACACTTACCTTGTTATTGCAAATCTTGATTAACAGCACTTGTTTTTACATTTATTTTACAATTGCTTCTCTATAAGCCCCCCAATTTGGAGATAACTCACCAAAGATTAAATACGGCATTAGTCTAGTTCTTACCATACTCCATGTGGGTTCGACCCCAACCTCTTTGTTGATTTCTTTATTGACAACATCCGCTTCATACTTTGTAAGGAGTGTGATTTTGTGCGTTATCAAAAAGTGGTGCCATTACCGAGGAGATATGGCTAGATTAGATTATATATTCTTGTATTTATATTTTGGTTATTATTGTCGGGGAATATGGCTAATATTAGATTAACTGCTTGTATTTTAACTTTTTGGTTGTTATTTTTCTCATTTACGTTTTCTTTTTGTTTTTGACACCCACAGGTTGTCACTTGAGTGAATTCAAGTACTCGACGGAGTGAGCCCCCTGATTCCCTTGGATCATGAGAATTTAAAGAACACAGCGAAGGATGGAGAACCAAGAGCGGAGAAGATGCCCATCTTGCTAAAGAAGCTAGGCCCAAAGCCAAGCTAGCTCGGCAAGTTGCACTTCGAGAAGTCGATGATGCTCGAGATAAAGTTGTGAACGCTGGTCACCATGGAAGGAACAACGAGAGGCCAGAGATAATACCTCAAATCTTTGATAAGGATGACCTGGATATTGATGAAGTGGGGTCAGTCGGAGCTATCGTACCACATCCTTTGTCTGTTGAAAGGAAAAGTTTGACATCACTAGCACCATGTCTGGTGCTCAATATGAAAGGGTATTTAGTTGTCGGGCGGCTGATGATGCCAACCTGCACTTAATAGACTTCATTGGAATATGCAAGGTGTACGGGTTGTCCGGTGTCAATCAGGATGCGATAAGGCTGATACTCTTCCCATTTTCTCTATTTGTCCAAGACACTTTATGGTTATTGGAGTTTCCCAATAACTCCATTAACAACTGGAGAGAACTCAAGAAAGCTTTTCTAGAGGAATTTTCCCACCCTCCAAGATGCTATAAGCTTAAGTATGAATCTACAATTTCTGACAATTGAAAATGGAGGCGGTGAATGAAACCTAGTTAAGATTTAAGAAGTTGAAGAAGAAGTTTCCAAACCGCAAAATTCCTGATGACAATTTTATTTGGAGATTTTCTATAGGTCATTGAACAATAGTACTAAAGTTGTGGAGAGAATCTTGTGGCCGGGAGAACACGGATGAGTCACACCTGAGGCAAGCTGATAGTGACCAAAACTAACAGGGAATGGCACACACAGGAAGTGAAGCAGCTGCTGCTACATATATTGTTGGTATGACTGCAGACCAATGGAAGGAGGAGGAACGTTGTGGAATTCGCATGCGTACATCGTGGATGCGCTGGCAAGCATATTTTGGGTGTTGGAGCGAAAAGCGTTAATGCGGTAGGAACAAAATTGGGAACATGAGCGAGCACTTAGATACCGATGAGGAGGCAAACTTCTTAGACAATCAGGTGGGTAGGTTTCTGGGCAACCCCCAAGGGTCTGGACAAGGGATTTTCTAATTTCTCTAGTAATTTCATTGCTTATCAAGTTAAGAAGAACTTTTACTAAAAGAAAACCAAAAAGGAATTTAATAAGAATTCACCCATTGTTTGAAACAAGAAAAAGACAAAAGCATTTGAAGCACCAATTGTGATCTTTCGAAACTTCACTTATTTCACTTGGCATGAGTTCTAGAAATTAAGGTTGAACCAATATTGAGAAAACTACAACTGAAATGGGTATAGAGATAGAAGCTAAGGTCATGAGGATTAGAGGAGAATGGAGAAAGGCGATGGTTAACGCAATGACCAAGAAGGATTTATATGTGCCGCCTAATGCACATGAGGGGGAGCTGGACAGTCAAAGTTGGTGATCATGATGTCTAAGATTCTAAAAAAGGTGAGATCCACAGAGGAACAACTAAAAGACAATCGTGGAAGATATATACGCCATGGGTGGGGAGAGTCGATGCACATGCCACGACCATCAAGCAAATAGAGCAACAGTTGGGTCAAATGTTGGCATCCCTGAACCCTGGAAAAGTGAACACTACCTAGCAGCACAGCCTAAAATCCAAGGAATGAGAGTCACTGTATGGCTATAGACTAGGAGTGGAAAGACCCCAATCGGCCCCACCGGTTGTAGTTAAATACAAAGGAAGAAGAGGCGTAATTGATGATGATGAAGAGGTTGTAGCATGAGCTTAAGGAAGAAGTTGAGTTGATTGACTCCAGTTGTTGAAGGATCTAAGCTGAACAAGGAAAGAAATAAAAGGGCACATAGATTTATAAGGCTATCTCATGACCACCGCCACCGTTCCTTCAAAGAATGAAGAAGGCGGAAGATGGTAAGCTTCAGAAATTTCTGTAAACTTACCATTGTTCGAGGTATTGGAGAATATGTCGGGATACACCAAGTTTATGAAGGACCTTGTTACCAAGAAAAGGTCTGTGAGCTATGAGCCTGTCGGTAACATGCTCATTGTAGCGCCATAGCCTTATGGGTCCTTTATCAAGGAGGATCCATGTGCCTTCACCATTCCTTGTACTATTGGTGATGTTGAGTTTGTGAAGGCACTCTACAACTTGGGATCAAGCATCAATCTAATTCCATTAGTTGTGTTTAAGCAGCTGGCAGGAGCCCACACTGACTACTATGCGGCTACTGATGGCCAATCATACTGTGAAAAATCCTGTGGGGATCCTAGTTGATGTACTTGTAAATGTGGACCAAATTCATATTCCCAGCAAACTTATGTGATCATGATTGTGAGTTGACTTTGAGGTCAACATCATTTTGGGGAAATCATTCCTTGCCACTGGGAGTACTTTAGTAGATGTGGAGGCTGGCAAACCTAAATCTAGGCTTAATAAAGAAGATGTCACCTTTAATGTCTACCGGTTAATAAAGTAACCGAATGAGTTTAGAGTGGTCTCAGCAATCGAGGATGAGTCTAACTTTATTAACAAAGTCTGAGTAGTCAAGAGACTTTCTTCGTGTCACGACGTTAAATCAGGCTTCTTCTGGGAGGCAACCCATGAGGTGGTATGGTGAGAAGTCTGAGTAACAAAACCACCTGCATCGCTCCGCAACGTTAAATCAAGATCTTCTTAGGAGGAAACTGATAACGCTCAAATCATACATCCTACCATTGTATAAAGCGGACGTTGTCAATAATGAATCCAACAAAGAGGTTGGGGTCAATCCGAAAGGGAATATGGAAGATCTATACTAATGCCGGTAAGTGAGCTTTGTTGGTTAGTTACTCAATTGGGGGGTTTAAGAAAAATAATAATTAAAAACAATGAATGATAATATTGTAATGTAAAATCAAGAGTTAAGACTAACTAGGGTTTGTGTTCCCCATGGGTTCATAATTGCTTTGGATATACACATGTGATTATTACTAATGCTTACTTATAGAAAATATAACTAGGGTTCATTCAAAAGATGATTCGTCCCTATTGAATGACTATACTCAATCACAGGTCAGGTCTCATGAGCATTTTCAAATTAACCATTATGAGTTTGTTCAAATATAACTTATCGTGCGACCACATCTCAAGTTAATACAATGATCATCAAGATCAAGGCTTTGTTGTAATTCTCTTTTTCCTAATCTCTCTACCTCTCTAGGCTCAAGAAAGTAAAGAATTTGAGCAAGTCCTAATATTGTACACCATTAATAACATTTAAGCATGAAGAGAATACAATACAAGTGTTTTGCATTGGTTTTGAATCACTTTTGTGCAACCCTAGCTCATTAATCCCCCATGGTTCCCACAACCCCACAACTATGGAGGTTTTAGCCTCTCATAGTTGCAAGTTGCTGATTTGCATTCATAATTAAATACATAAATCAAAACTTATAATCGTAGATGGGAAAATCTTCTTTGATTATATATGAAATAACAAGAAAAATTCTAAAGATCATGAAAGAAATCAAGAAGGTTGATCACAAGTCAATCAACTCAATTTTATGTTTTCCTTCCTTTTTAACCGTCTCTAACAACTTCGACGTCATCTTTTTAAAATAAAACATAAAATGTATTTATACATACATAAAAATCTTTCCCTAGGCTAACAGGGTGAATTCCATCACTGGTGCCGCCTGTGCCACGATCGATCGTACGACCCGTAACCGGTTTGTATGGGTCATACCTTTTTCTCGTATGTCCTTGGCCGGCTGAAATTTGTCTAAGTATTGGGCCTTGGTATGACTCAAACATGCACCCTACGAGTCGTACTGTGCTTCCGAAAACTTGACTCTGAGAATTCTCAATGTTTCTGAAGTTCTTCTGAATGTGTGGTACGACTCATACCTTAACGCCATGACTTCGTCTTGTCCTATACGTGTGTTGAGTCAGCCGCTTGTGTAAATCTTCTGAATCTTTCCATGACTCAATGCTACTGCTCGTACAAGCATTATGCGACTCATACTATTAGTCGTAGGATGCACTCTTTATAACCGCCATCTAAAACTTTTTCACGATCTTCAATGCAGCTCGTAGCATCAACACAGCTCGTACTGAGACTTGTGACTTAAGCCTATTTTCTGCACTTTCAGGCTATCTTTTACACATTCTTGCTCCAACACCTATTTATCCTATAACCAAAGAAAAAGTGCCTTATATCCATATAAACATACCTAATCCCATGTTATTTTCTCAGTTTTGAGCATCGGAAAGTGTTGTAAACTCACAACACATCAACACCCTCCAACTTAAAACTTTTGCATGTCCTCGGGAAAAGAAAAGAAAAACTAAATACAATGCTCTTAGAAAATAAACCTAGAATACACAGCAATATTAAACAAAACTTGCACTATACATTCAACAATTTTTTACCCTTTTCCATGAACTAACATCGGTTAATGTACTTCAAGCAACCACAAAACATGCTAAGTAGGGATCAACACATGTCATCTAGCTATCAACAGGAAATCAAGTCATCACCGATGGCTTTCCACACAGACCAATGGTATAATTAAACATAATCAATATACCCTCACAACAAATGAAGTCCCTGCTCATAGATATAGTGTCAGATAGTGCATGGGACTAAATGACAGGCAGCTCACTCTCACAAAGAAGTTTCAAGTACTATGTATCAGAACCATAGGCTTGCCCTTATTTTCTGCTTCGGTTTATCAGATGGTCAAATTAGGAATCACTATAGGACTTGATGCTTGGCTTGTAATGTAGGCTCAGGGCTGGACATGATAAATATGAGAGATTTTAGTGGCTATCCCTTCCCTTGCTTACTACATACATTGGCTTCACCCTTCACCTATTTCACCCTCTATTCTTTTCATTCCTTTTCCTCCCTTTTCACCTCTTTTATGTGCATTTGTATGGTTGATTTATTTTCAACTTCTTCAAGCATTTACATTTTTATGTTGAATTTTCTTTTTCAAGATTTTAACTTTTTCATCTCCCTTTTTTTCTTACACAACACCTCATTTTTATTGCTTTTCTCTTTTCTTTTCTTTTTCCGTTCCCACCATTTTATGCACCCCTATAACCACCTCATCTTAGGCATTTTGCCTATGTTGAGGATTCCTAATATCAAAAGGAAGGACCAGGGCCAAAAGCAAGTTCATTATAAAAATGGAGTACGGTTCATCCAGTTAATTAAAGAAAAATGGTCTATTAAAGTCTCAAAATTGGGATCAAAGGAATCATATATGATTTTGGTAAGGTTATTTAGTCTAAAGTGAGCTTAAAAAATGACTACGTCCTTATCCCTAACCAACCATCCTTAGCCTGTCAAAAGACCAATCAGGAAAGTTCTAGATCTTCAATACATTACTAAACTAAGTATTACACCTCACTCTCTCATATGCTGACTTATATTCACCTTACTGTCTAGTTTACACATGGCTTAACAAGACTCCATGTGCTAATAAACTAAATGACATCAAAAAGATCCACATAAATCATGCATGCAGTCATAATTACATAGCTAAATTGTAAACAAGATCAATTATTTTCAAATATCCAAACTAATTTTCATTGGTGAGTACTCCCTAAGTTATTTCCTAATTAAACAAAAATCACAAAATAAGAAAATTAAATCCTAATCATGCCGGTTCTACTAGATAGCATGCACGAGGAAAATAAACACGGCAAGTAAAACCCTCTGACGAATCCAAAAATCCCAAAAGTCTAGTAAATACCCCTCCTCTTTTTGAAAATTGAGCTTCGACCCCGAAGAATGAGCTCCACAAAATAGAGGAGTCATATATGCCTCAAAACTTTCCCCACCATTATAGGTTTGCTCCATGTCTTTTTTGATTGACATTAAAGCAGCTGATGTTTTGTGACTCTTCAGGCATCATCAAGGTATGCTACCTCTATTCCTCTTAATTCCCCACATCTCCTAGATACAACTTTATTCTTTTCCTGTTCACTTTTAACCTCTTTCCTTCTTTATTCTCAAGTTCCACTGTACCATATGGGGACACATGTACTACTCTGTAGGGTCCCATCCATCTAGATTTCAACTTCCCAAGGTGCAACCTGAGTCTTGAGTTGAATAGTAGGACCAAATCACCCAGGATAAACTCCCTTTTTGCAATCTTATTATCATGGTAAATCTTCATCCTTTCTTTATAAATGGCCGCACTCTCATAAGCTCTAAGTCGGAACTTATCCAACTCATTGAGTTGGTTAAGCCTTAACAACTGCTTCATTCCAGTTCATGTTAAGCTTTTTCAGAGCCCACAATACCTTATGCTCTAGTTCAACTAGTAAATGACATGCTTTTCCATAAACCCAAGTGGTGTAAGACGAACCAATGGGGTCTTATAAGTTGTTTGAAATGGCCCATAACGCATCATCGAGCTTTCTAGACCAATCTTTTTGGCTAGTATTCATTGTTTAACTAGGATGGTCTTGATTTCCCTTTTTGAAACTTCTACTTGTCCACTTGACTGAGGGTGGTAAGGTGTGGCCACCTTATACTTGACACTATATTTTCAACGAGGGGGTCCTAAAGAGCGATTACGAAGTGAGATCACCATCACTGATAATAGCTCTTGAGTGCCAAACCTGGCAAGATGTGCTTCCGAAGGAATGCTATAACACTTTTGCCTTCATTGTTTGATAGTGCAATTTCCTTCACCCATTTGGAGACATAATCCACCACCAAGATGTACTTTATTTCATATGAGCTAATGAATAGGCCCATAAGTCGATGCCCCATACATCAAACAACTCAACTTCCAAGATGAGGGTTAATGGCAACTCATGTTTATGGGTAATACCACCCTTCCTTTGGCATTGATCACAAGACTTGGCAAAATCATATGCATCTTGGTGAATAGAGGGCCAATAATATATGCATTGTAAAATCTTATGTGCAGTTATGATACCAATGTGATGACCCGCAACTAGAGATGAATGACAGGCCTCCAGAATGCTGCGTTTCTATTTCAGGCACACACACTTGTGAATGATCCCATCTGCACAAATGCAAAATAAATATGGCTCGTCCCAATAATATCTTCAGGTATCGAATGAAACTTTTTCTTTATTTGAGAGTCAGGTATGCCGGTATCATATCTCTAACCAAGTAATTTGCAAAGTCGGTAAACCAGGGAATCAAGTCATGCAATGCAGCTAGTACCTATTCGTCTGGGAAGGAAACATCCATATCAATCTACTCCCTTTCCCTATCTTCGAAATCGAGGCAGGATAAATGATGTGCTACCTTATTTTTCGTTCCCTTCCGATCTTCAACCTTAAATACAAATTCTTGGAGAAAAAGCACCACGAATCAATCTGGAGTTTAGCATCCTTTTGGACATCTGGTACCTCAAAGAAGCATGGTCTATATGAATGATCACCTTGGTTCAAGAAAAATATGCTCGAAAATTTTTGAATGTAAAGACCACCGCCCGGTATCTGTTCTATAACCGTGTGATTTTCTAGAGTTGCATTAGTGATTTACTAGTGTAGTAGATTGGATGAAAGATCTTGCTCTTCTTTATTCAAAACAGCACCAGAGCAACACGCTTGCATCACCATACCTCAAATGGAAGAGACCAATTTGGAGCTACAATGATAGGAGTAGTGGTGAATTTCTCTTTTAAGCACTCAAAATACCTTAGGCATGCCTCATCAAACACAAACTTTACTCTTTCTTAAGTAATTTTCACAATGGATGTGCGATCTTTGAAAAATCCTTGATAAATCGTCTATAGAATCCTGCATACCCTAGAAAGCTCTTATTTGGCCCCTTTTATGAAATAAGGGGTGGAAAACCGGCTATAACACTCAATTTTTGCCTTGTCCACCTCAATCCTTCTCGAGATTTTATGACCCAACCTATTCCCTCCTTAACCATAAAATGACATTTTCCTAGTTTAGGACCATATTGATTTCTTCACATCTTTTCAATACTTCCCAGGTGGTCGAGGCAAGATTCAAATGAGTCACCTATATCGAGAAAAATCATCCATAAATACTTCAATGGTGTCCTCCACCATGTGGAGAATATAAACATCATGCAGCTTATTTGGAATGTGGATGGTACATTGCATAATCAAATAGCATTCTCATGAAGAAGACGTTCAATACGGACAAGTAAGGTCATCTTTTCCTGGTCTTCTTGAGTGATGGTAATTTGATTATATCACAGTATCCGTCAAGAAAATGATGCCAACTTCTACCTTCCAGTCTTCAAGCATCTTATCCAAGAAAGGCATTGGAAAGTGGTCCTTCTGGGTCCAGTAGTTGAGTTTCCTATAATCCATGCATACATGCCATCCTGTGACTGGTCGTGTCGATATTAGCTCATTCTTTTTGTTAGGAACCACTATGATCCCACCTTTCTTCAATACGCACTATGCTGGGCTCACCCACTTTCTATTTGTGATGGGATATATGACACCAGCATCCAACCACTTGATGATCTCCTTCTCTACTATTTCTTGCATTGAGGGGTTCAGGCAGCGCTGATGTTCTATACTTGGTTTGCAATCTGGCTCTAGTTGGATCTTGTGAGTACATATGCCTGGTGGGATTCCGATGATATAAGCTATGGTCAGCCAATTGCCTTTTGTACTATTTTAATATGTTGATCAAAGCTTACCCGATTGTCTAACAAGTCTACGGCTATTATGACAGGTAAAGTATTGTCATCACTAAGGAATGCATACTTTATATGGGGAGGTAGTGCTTTCAGCTCAAGGATTGGTGGTACCTACACAAATGGCTTGGCCGGTGGTGTTGAACGATTCTTTTAGATCGGTCTAACTTCTTTAGGCTAAAGTTATATGACCCATTCAATTTTAGCGTACACCGTCTCCCGCATATTCCCGGTATCATCTCCCTCATAATTCATCATCACATCCACTAATGTATCAATAGTCATCATCTCCTCCACAAACATTGGTAGTTTGTCACATTCCATCTGGGTTCTTGAACGAGGGATCGTTCCTGTGATTTATCCTGACAGAATAACAAAAGAAACACAAGGAAAACGTAATTAGGAAATAACCTCCTAAAGTCAAATACAAGTAAATAATCTAGTCTAAGTCGTATTCCCTAGCAACGGCGCCACTTTGATAACACAGGAAACCATATCTCCTACCGAAGTATGAAGCGGACGTTGTCAATAAAGAATCCAACAAAGAGGTTGGGGCCGAACCCATAGGGAATATGGAAGATCTAGACTAATGTCGGTAAGTGAGCTTGTTGGTTATTTACTCCAATTAGAGTTTAAGAAAATAACTAAAATGTGATTATTGTTATATTCGTCAAGTTAAGACTAACTAGGTTTTGTGTTCCCCATGGGTTCCTGCTACTTCGGGTATACACTTGTGATCAATACCAATGCTTACATAGAACTGATAACTAGAGGGCCATCAAATTACTGGTTCGTCCCTATTAAACAAACTATACTCAATCACCGGGTCAGTTCTCATGAGCAATTTCAAATTGTCGTTATTACTTTATTCCAAATTTATCTATCACGCGACCACGGCTCAGATTAATACAATGATCATAAAAATCAATGCTTTTTGTGTAAAGAATTTCTATAGGCTCAAGAAAGTAAAGAATTCAGAAGCCCAGTCCTAATATTTGTACACCATTACGAAAACTTTAAGCATGAAGAATGTGTTCACAAGTGTTTTGCATTGGTTTTGAATCACTCATGTAACCCTAGCTCATTAATCCATTGTGGTTCCACAACCTAGTTGTGGAGGTTTTAGCCTACTTGCATGAGATTTGCAAGGTTGTGACTTGCATTCGCAGTAGAAATACATAAATCAATACTTACAATCGTAGATGAGAGAAAATATCCTTTGATTATATCAAAAATAACTCAAGAATAATTCACAAAGATCAAGAAATAAATCAAGAAAAGGTTGATCATAAGTCAATCAACTCCGAATTTCTGTTTTCCTTTTTAACCTTGACTACTTCAATGTCTCCTTATGAAAATAAAATATAAAATATATTTATACAGATATAAAAATCCCTTTTCATAAGCTAACAGGATAATTTCCATAACTGGGTACCGCCATGCCACAATTGATCCCCTACGACCCGTGTGGGTTTGTATAGGTCGTACCTTCTTCCCATATGTCCCTTGGCAGGGTGACATTTGGCTAAGTGTTGGGCACTTGATACGACTCATACATTCTCCCTATGATTCATACTATGCTTTCATGGCTTGACTCAGAGAATTCTCAATGTTTCTAAAGTTCTTCAAAGTGTGATACTTTACGACTAGTACCAGCCTTGTGACTCTTTGTCTATCAGTGTCGGTCAGCCTCTTGTGAAATGCTTATGAATCTTTCCACGACTCAATGCTATAGGCTCCTACAAGCCTTTGTACAACTCGTACTAAGAGTCATAGGATGCACTCATTATAACACCGCCATCTGAAACTTTCACAGTCTTCAGTACGTCTCATGCGCATAAGCCTGTGGCTCATCTTGAGACTTGTGACTTAAGCCTATTTTCTGCACATTTAGTCTATCTTTTGCACATTCTTTCTCCAACACCTATTTATCCTGTAGCAAAGAAAAAGTATCTTATATTCATATAAACATGCCTAGTCCATGCTATTTCTCAGTTTTGACATCGAAAGTGTTGTAAACTCACAGAAAATCAGCAACCCAAGTTCATTGACTTATGTGTGCTCGGTGTGCGAGGTGAAACAAAAATAGGGTGTAGAAAAATTGCAGTGCGGGAGTGTATTACGAGCCTCGGTACGACTCATAAGAGCATTGTACGGGCCATGGTGTAAGCCATGATGAGAAGCAGAGATATGGCCTAGTGCATGATTCATGGTACTGGGTGTCCTATGACTCGTAACTCCCTGTATGGGTCGTTTTACTCATTACTTATGAACTATGCAAAGTACGGAACTCTAACTCAGGTGTTACCTATGATTTATAGTATGGTTCGTACCTTCATGAGGTACCGAGATCGTATCGACCCAGCTCGTAGGTCCATAGGTAAGTTTCTTAAATCTCTGCTATGAGTCCTAGGGATGAGTCGTAGGTCCTTCCTATGACTCGTGGTATGAGTCTTGATGGCTAATCACTTATGTCGACCCTACTCAACAATTTTTAAAATTTCCCTAAAACTATTTAAACTTCAAACATTTCAGACCATACTCCCACGGACTCAAAACCTAAAACTTATGAACACTTCCAAGATTCCCTCACACCTATAACTCAAGAATAAAATCGATTGACCAAGATTGTTTCTCGATTAAGACTGCTCAAGTCGAATTCTAACCCTAAGCATTAAAACACGCACGAAGAGAGCAAGATTTTGCAACATTCAAGTATGTAATTATGCTTTGATTTCAGGTAAAAATACCCTCATGTTTGTGTAAACTTTCTTAAACAACTGAGAGTCCTCAAAAAGCATGAAAATCGATGAGGATAATGATTAGTAAGGTGTTAAATGGTTGTGTTGACTAGGTGGATTCGAGCATGCTTAAAACTGAATTTAAATTGCCACTGATCGAGTTATGAGTTGTGAATCAAATAGAGAGAAATGGATAGTTAAAAATTTGTGAAAAATGCATGCCTAAAATTGGAAAATTTTGAGTACCAACACAAATTAAATTTACCTGCAAAACTGACATGAACAAAGGCAAGGACAGGCTTCACAAGCCTTCCCACTACTTGTGGTTTCACACTACGACTCGTAGGATGGATCGTTGGGACTATCCTAAGACAAATGTATGACAAAGTAGTTGATGCGAACCTAGTACAACCTGTGGTATCCTACTGCAGTCGTACCTGGTAACCGTACCGGGAGTCACAAAAGGGTCAAATCCAGTAACAATACAACTCTTCCTATGACTCATGGAATCGACATGGGTCGTACCATGATCATGGAAAGTACAGAACAGTGAGTTGTAAAGTATCCTCATCGACTTCGTGATACGAATCATTTCTTCATCAGTCTGAGTCATACCTATGAGTCATGACTATGACCTGAGATGTTACAAGTCTCAATACGGATCATACCTCTTACATACGACTCGTACTGTAAACCCGTGAAAAAATTTAGAGGATTGTTTCTTGTTTTCTTTCCTCATATGTGAAGTTCTAACCCTTCTTCTCCACGGGTACAATGACTTTGAAGAAGAAAGCAATAAAATCTTCCAAAGACAAAGTCGGCAGGGTAGAGATAGAAACTTCCGAGGACTGAGAGGGTTCATTGGAAGAATACAGGGTTGATACATCTGACACCGATGGGACCCGAACCACTAGGGTAAAAGTTAAAGCGCAGGCTGAGGCGGCAACTAGCACATCTGCTAATGCTCCCCAGTTTGAGGGAGTTGAGGGGAAAGAGTCAAGGATTACATTAGCGGCTCTAATGATGAGGGTCGAAGGGGCCAATTTGGCAATGGAGATAGTGAGTTTCAGACTCGAGGATGAGTAGCCAATGCTGAGCAGAGCATACTCCGCCTATGAAGAACCGTACTATTCAGTGGAAGTACAAAGTACCACGAGGAGATCTATGAAACGGGGTCTCTCTCGCGACAAGAACAACCTAGGCAGAGTATTCCAATAATAGCCGCGGATCCTCACCCAATGCACTGAATGGTGGAGGAGATGAAGCGAATATTCAACTATTACGGGCTTAAATGGATGGCTAGAACTCTAAGTAATGCACTTCAAAGATCGTCCGAGATTTCTATGCCAATTATTTGTCTATCATTGAGCGAAAGCAAGGAGGGAAGAAAGTCAAGGATCAGCCCAAGTTGGAGAGCGTCATGGTGGGAGGCCATACTGTTGACGTATCCAAGCGTACCATTGCTCGGGTATTATATGGGCCTCAGTTTATTCTGCCCACTGCTGGTGTTTAACTGTCGAGTAGACTCCATGAAGAAAATCAAGCAGTGAGGCCTTGAGGAGATGAAGAGTCAGATTAAGTGGTTTTCTGGGTCATCGCTGAAGATAAGGAGGAGGTAGAATGGGTAACTAGCGGAAGAAAGTCTGGAATTCACCAAACTTCATAGAAAAACACTATTAGATGCTAGTTCGCTATAGTTGGCATGGCGATGGAATGATGATACCCTCAATGTAGATATATGACATTGGTAGTGTGTATAATTTCACGATACGCCATCAACATTTCAAGGGTTATTGAGGAGGAGATCTAAGATCGAGTTATGGGATTGAGCACTACCATCCCATTCTCAGTCTTGTATCCCGAGGTTGTGTATGTAGGCGAGGTCTCCAGGTGCATCATGGTGAGGAGCGGTTGATTGGAGGACAACAAATAGTAGACATTTTCTTGATCCGGGATGAAATGAACCTGATAAGCCGAGCACGAGTTTCTACCATAGTCCCGATTCCACGGGAAGTTGGGGGCGAGAAAGTGAATGCCCCCACCTCACAGGAGCAGGATGAGGCCTGCGACTATAGACGGTAGCCATTCAATGGCAGCTCCTAGCTCCGTTCTACCACCTATGGGCCTTTGAGCCATACCCCATTAGAGATACATGCTCGTGCCTCAGACCCCTACCAAAAAAGGAAAATAGACTAACCGTGATGAAGAAAGGGATTGTTTATGATGGAAAATGAAGCCTTGGGTGAAGGCTAAGATTGAGAGGCAGCTCCACGAATTTTATATGCCAAACTCAATAGTTTTGAGAGATGTCCAGCGGAGGTGCATGGTCGAGCAGACTGACATTGGTAGCCTCCATAGAGGTGAAGTCTTCAGAGCCAAGTGACTGAGGTGTCATCTCGATGGCCGACAGTTCTAGCAGCCCCACTCTTTCTGACCTTGACATTAGGATAGATGATGAGCTTGATTTGGCGGCGTATTGGGAGCCGACTGGAGATGAGGAAGGAAAATGAAAAAGAGGGTCTTAGAGGATGTTTGGAAAGAGACTCAAAAGAAGAAGAAGAAGGAAAAGAAAGAGCACAAGTGGGAGATATTGGAGAGTCAACAGAATCACGATGAGCATAGGTTGGAGTTTCTTGAGAGAAGCTGAGAGGAGAGGTAGCTCCACCACTTCCTATGCCAGCGAGATTACAGGTGGAAGGACCCTTCGGGCGACCACATTCAGCCCTAGTGATTCCAGAGGCGCATAAGTTACCACTACTGCTGGGGTTATGACCTTTCCCCGTTTTATATACCATTAAGTGCATCGTCCACCTCCAGCGCCATGACTGCAGCGGAGGTACCACCTCTGTAGGATAAAAAGGAGCTCTTAATGCGCCACGGTATGTTCCCTTCCTTTATGTTTTGTATCCTATGCTGGGGACGAAGCATACTTTTAAAAAGGGAGGGTGTACCTTGTATATTTTCTTGGGATTTTGAATTCGTTGAGGTTTTTCTTGTCGTGTTTCTTTCCCTAGGCATGCTATCTAGTAGAACCGACATGTTTAGAGTGTTTTATTTAATTAGAAATACTTAGGATACTCAGCAAATAAATTGCACAAGTTTTGAAGTTTTGAAAAATTGACCCTGCTAAAATTTTTTATGGTTAGCTATGTAGTGATTGCAAAACATGATTGCAAAACATGATTGTTGTGGATCTTTTTGTGTCATTTGGTATATTAACATGAGTAGTTAAAGATTGCATGAATGCAAAACATGTACCATGAGTGAGTGAGGCCATATGCCTAGTTTAATCTTTGCGTAGAGGACCTAGAACTTTCCGGTTGATGCTTTGCGGTTTTAAGATGGTTGGTTAGGAAAGGTTCATTGACCATTTTGTTTTATCCATTTAGCTTAAATTATCCCTACCAAAGTATATGATTCCCTTGATCCCCAGTTTTGAGCCTTAATGAACCATTTTCTTTGATTAGCGAATAACCCTACCCATTTTTATAACGAATCCGTTTTGTCCGTGGTCCCTCCTTGGACATTGTGAACCTCAACCCAAACAAACGCCTAAGTTGAGGTGGCTAGAGTATGGAGTGCATAGATCATGGGAAGGTGAAAATGAAAAAAAAAAGAAAAGGGTTAAAAATGAGGTGTAGTGTGACAACAAAAGAAGAAAAGATCTAAAAGAAAAATTATAAAGAAGATACAAAGAGAAAAATGAATGAAAAAGTGAAAACACACCCACCACACCCATATAATTGTATAAAGAATGGAGAAAAGGTTGAAAGAAGTGAAAAGGGTGAAATAAGTGAAAATTGGAGCCATGTGTATGTAGTGTCGAGAACTTACTCACTAAAAATTCCATAGTTATCATTTAAACCTGAAAGCCTACATACAAGCCCAAATAAAGTCTATTGTGATCCTAGTCTGACTGTCCAAAGAGCCAAGTAGAAAATAAGGGCAAGACTATGGTATCCAATGTGCAGTACTTGGAACTTCCTTATGAGGTGAAGTCTTACTTGTTGAGTCCCATTTCATATTTTCATATATCTTTGAGTTGCAGAGACTTCATTTGCTGTGAAGGTACATGGTTTGTATTTTTATTTTGCCGGTTGTCTGTGTGAAAAAAGAATTGGTTATGACGATTCTCTACTGTATTTAGAATGACGTCTTGATCCCTGTTTATCGTGGTTTATGGTTACTTGATGTGCATATGCTGATTTGATTTACGGAAAAGGGTCAAAATCTTCTTGAGTTTAAAGTGCAAATTTTGATTGGTTTTCGTTGTAGTATCCTAGGTTTATTTTCTAGTTAAGCGTCATTTTTAGTTTTTGTTTTCTTTACCTGAGGACATGCAAAAGTCTTAAGTTAAAAGTGTTGATGTGTTGTGATTTATAGCACTTTTGGCCTTCTTAAAACTGGGAAAATAGCATGGATATACGTATGTTTATACAGATATGATGTATTTTTACTTTGTTTTTAGGGAAAATAAGTGTTGGAGCAAAATGTGCAAAAGTTGCAGAAAAGTACAGAAAGCAGCCAAATCGCGATCTCAATACGAGCCATGCTTAAATTGTACTAGTCGTACTGAGACTTGTGGAAAAGCTCCAGAAGGCTGGAACAATTCCAAGGAAAAGTATGACTCTCAATACGAGGTCATATCAAGCTAGTACGAGCCGTAGCTGGAGTCATGGAATATTTGAGTTATTTACAGAAGTCTCCTGGTATGGGTGGCACCTATAGATCTTAGCATCTACTTTTGACCCGTACCAGGAGCCATGGAAATCTTCAGTGATTCGAAGGACTTGGTAGAACACAAGATGCGACAAGCGGTCACAAGTCGTAGGATCAAAGTAAGAGGTGTAGCAAGACACTCATAGAAAACTTTAAATACAAGTTCTCAAGCCAAACACGATTAGATTATACATTTCGTGGGATCATGTTATAGTAGTACCAGCTGCAAACATAGCTAATTCTACAGAATTCAAGGAATGTACGAGAGCAAGGCACAACCCTTACAATCTTGTTAAGGGTCATATGATGAGTCGTAGGATGGAGTCGTAGGATGTGTCGGCACCAGATTTGGTTATTTCCCTGTTAACTTAGGAAAAGGATTTCATTGTTTGTATAAATATGTTTTATGTTTCTTTTAGGTCAGAGAAGGTAAGAATTAGTATTTTCAATTGCTAGCAAATTTGTAATTAGTTTCTGACAATATTGGAGAGAAATTCTTGAGAATAAAAACTTGAATTTGTCAATTGTTCTTGATTTTGTTAATCATATTCTATTGCAATATTCACAACAGGTTTTCTTTCAATCATTATTGTAAGTATTTAATTATGTATTTGTCTTTGAATACTAATCACAATCTTACAATCATGAGAGGCTAAAACCTCCACAACTAGGGTTGTGGGAACCATGGTGGATTAACTAAATAGGGTTACACAAAGTGATTCGAAACCAATGCTAAACGCTTGTATTGTATTTTCTTCGTCTTTAATGTTTCTTAATGATGCACAACATTAAGACTTACCCGAATTATCTATTTGCTTGAATCTAGAGAGGTAGAGATTAGAAAAAGAGAATTACAACAAAGCCTTAATTTTTATAATCACTGTATGACTTGAGCTACGGTCGTAGGATAGTTAATTTGGAACATATTGATAATTCTTAATTTGAATTCGCTCATGACATATAACCAAGTGATTGAGTATAGTCATTCAATAGAGATGAACCAGTCATTTAGATGAACCCTAGTTATGAAATCTATAAGTAAGCATTGGGATTGATCATGAGTATAAACCCGAAGTAGTTATGAACCCTTAGGGAACACTTACCCTAGTTAATTGCAAATCTTGATTCACAACACTTCATTTTTACGTTTATATTACAATTATTTCTCTATAAACCCCCAATTTGGAGATAACTCACCAACTTAAATACGGCATTAGTCTAGTTCTTACCATATTCCCTGTGGGTTCGACCCGAACCTCTTTGTTGGGTTCTTTATTGAGAATGTTTGCTTCATACTTTGTCAGGAGTGTGATTTTTAGTGTTAGAATGTGTCCTCTTCTATCATTTAAGACTCGAGTACTCAGTTTACATCTTATTTATGGATTCTATGTAGAAAGAGTTGGGTATTCAAGTTGAGCTTAGCATAACATTTCACCCAAAGACAAATGGTCACTCCAAGCGGACTATTTAGGTTTTGGAGGATATGTTATAGGGAAAGTGTGATTGACTTTGGAGGTTATTGCTACTAGTTCTTGCCTTTAGTAGAGTTTATATATAATAATAGTTACCATTTTAGCATTCAAATGGATCCATTTGATAATTTATATGTTATGATGAGTAAGTCTCTAGTGGGTTGGTTTGATAATTTCAATGTTAGACCCTAGGGTACAAACATGTTAGGGGATTTTATGGATAAAGGTGAAATTAATTTAGGATCGACTTTTCATAACTTAGAGCAGACGGGAGAGTTATGGGGATTGGGGAGGGGGGTCCATGATTTAGAGTCATGATTAGTGAGAAGGTTTTACTGAAAGTATCACCTATGAAGGGTTTACTGAAGTTTGGGAAGAAGGAAAAGCTTAGCCCTAGGTTCATTGGTTCATTTAAGTTGTTTTAGTGTATCAACAAGATGTCTTATGAGTTGGATTTTCCTCCTAGTTTATCAAGAGTTCCTTTGGTGTTCCATTCTGATGGTTCTCATTTAATTCTATGGAATTCATTGCAGCTAGATCAAAATCTGGCATTTGAGGAGGAGCTCGTAGCCATTCTGAGCAGGCAGATTCAAAAGTTGAGTTCTAAGGACATAGCATATTTGAAGGTGCAGTGGTGTCACACCCCGCCTTGGGGGGTATGACTGGCACCTCGTTCCCTA